>JAQGAP010000380.1:0-37800 GCA_034697805.1 Orchesella bifasciata | reverse complement strand
CGTGATACGTTATAACGCAAATTAGCAACCTATAGGCACAAGTAACGTGTAGTACGCCATCTTAAAACGCTTTCAATCTTCTATCATAGCAGTTTACTTGGCACGTGTGTCTAGCACTCGACCTTCTCCTGTCAAAATGTAATCGCGAGCAAACCATCGTAATCTCATGCAGCAAACTGCATTCTTACACAACTCTTCTTGGGGAGCTAGTTAGTACACTGTTTAACGACGCATGCTTTTGTGCTTACGCACAGTAAAAAGAAATGAAAATGAAATGAAAGTAGTAGGCAATCCATAATGCTTTTGCGTAAATGTTTGCTTGCAACTTCATTTTAGGATGCGTTTGTAAACTAGTCAGCAAATGGTTTTGGCAAACTGCGTCAAGGTCACTGACCCAATTTAAAGTTTCGCACACGCAAATCATCTCATCGTCAGCTTGATTTTGCAATTATCACGCTGGCAGTTTACGGTAGAGTAGTTTGAAAATTTTGCAGAATATGAGGAGAGAGACACGTAGTGTAAAATATATTAATATTTTCCTTCTTTCCAGGTGTCAGTTTTGACAAGGCAGAGGAACTCAACATACGCACGCCCCTTTATATTAGCATAACTGATTTATCCATATTCGTATTCCTTTCACCTTGAGAGACAATTTTCTCCACTGCCCTGCTTCTGTAGAAACTACAGCTAAGATGTCTTTCTTTCTTCAAGAATCGCTAAACATTGTCCTGCAAACACAGAACGCGACTAACACCTCCACTCCGTCAGTATCCGGAATGATCGGAAACTATGGAACTCCGCCATTTTCGACGGTGTCACAATCCCTTGCTCCAGTATCAGTGCCATACTACATTGTTTCGAATGGATTATCCGCTCCAATCCAAGCTTCAAACGTTCTCCTAACCGAGCATCCTGAAAATGCCCGACTTCGCGGAGAAAACGAAATGATTATGTTTCATGCCAGGCAACAAACTGCCCACCTTCAATCGGAAATTCTGCGATTGCAATGCCTTGCACAAAATCAGGACATGGAAATCAAGGCCTACGCAGGTAAAACTCAGGAGCTTGCCAATAAAAACGGAGAGCTCGAGATGGAGAAGGAGCAGTTAAAATGCAAATTGGGAGAAACGGAATCCCTCTTTATGGAAACAGACCAGGAACTTCAAAATGATCGTGCAAAGTTTAGTCAGCAAATTTGTGCTCTAAACCTGGAGAAAAAGGAATTGGAAACCCAGTTGCATCAGAATAGCGCCGACTGTGATGCATTATCCTTTCAACTTAACCAGCAAGAGGTTAAAATTAACGAGTTGCTGATTCAGAAAGAAAATGCGGAATGTGCATTGTTAGAGCGTGAAAGTCGACTCAAGGGCGAAGCTTTAAAGGAGCAGAAGGCAGAGCTCGAAATGTTGGAGGTTGTGACCAGCAGCATGCGAAAGAGAATGGGAATTCCGATGGATGAAGATTCGGATTAAAATTGACTGTTTATGGTAAGCATTAACTATTTAATGTTTTAATTCAATTTCCATATTCAAGAAAACATGCTTTGTCTCAGCATTTACGTGAGCTATATCTATGTATTTTTTTTACTTTCAGAGAACAATACCTTCAACGAATGAAGGGGGCAGGTTAAGAATGTTTTTGAAAACAACCCAAATTTTGTTGTAAGAGTGGAGAAGTTAAGCTTTCTTGTAAAATGTTATTGTGTGCATGAAATGGTTCTTGATATAAATAAACGTTTCAAATTATTTAGTGTAAAAGTTGCCTCCAAATGGCACTGCCATGATCACTCTAACTTATAGCTAATGGTTTAAATTATGTGTGTAACGGAAAGAGCTGTTATATTAAGTATCGTAATTTAGTAAGGAACCTTTTTACAAATTCCGAACAGGTGTGAACAATTATACACATTTACTATTCACAATTTATTGACGCAGCCTAATTGTAATCAGTTCTGTCTATTCATCAAACTATGGTTCATTTATATTAAATAAATAAGACTATTTTAAAATTGAAAGATAGATAATGCAAACATATTTACACAATAAGCTGATTATAACCTGAAGCCGTTTTCCAACAAAACTGAAATACTTAGCTGAAACTTCTAAATTCTAATTTTCTAATGTACCACTTTATAGTTAAGAACTCTTGATTACGTGTATGATAATGTCAAATAAAGAGGGGAATTCGACAAGATGTTTATAGGAAAGATGAAATATGAGAAGTGACGATTTATTCATTTACATGCATCGAAGATAACTTACAATAACTGCATCATACATTATTTGGGATCTTTTTTAAGAACTAATCTAGTTTATCTAATGTGACTAACCACAGAGGTGAATCATCCATACTAATTATAAATTTGACGTGATTCATCATCATAATCCCACACATTCAGGAAATGTACTTCCGTAACCTTATTTTGTCCCCGTAATCATTCTACACACTAAATGATACACATAACCTAATCCTTAGCCCTTTTTTAGTTCAACAGACCAAAATCACAAGAAAGGCCCACAAAAACGTTGTAAAGTTAATATCAGCTTCAGTTCTACATGAGATAATTATTTCATTGTGACACTGCGACATAAAGAACAGGACTACGAATCTCAGTTTCTGCATTACTATAAAAATCCGAGCGTCATCTCCATGCCTTTCAGAAGTAAAAAGTAGCGCCTTCAATACATAGAAAATCAAGCCACGTATACAATCAGCAACAAGCTTAAACAACTGAATGTTGGTATTTATCCCATTCACATACAATAATGCCCAAAACTACCTAAGTTCAGTCTCAATCACTCATATTCGTACTTCAACAAACTGGCTAGCAATACAATACAATAAAATTCAATACACAGCCAGCTTTTAGATAGACCCAATACTTTTCACGTTATCCCCTATTTTGTGAGCTGAGAAGCTTCTTGGTTTTGCATTGTATTATTACACAACTTTCCCATTCCATCCTGTCAGTGTTCAACATTCACCTGTTGGTTTGGATAAAATAGTACGCTGTGCAATAAATATTTAATCTTGCATTTTTATTATTTCGAAAAAAAATTATTAGCTCATCAAGTGGTAAATTGAGTGTGGATTCTTTAAGAAATTAAACAACTAGAGGGTTTTGCCATTACCACCAAGGATGGAGAATATTGCTGAAAATCAGCCACGACCGGCAACTTTGTCGACTGCACTCACCGACGTATGGAATAACTCCGAGGCAAATCTTGCTGCAAAACCAGGATCTGGAAATCCTCCAGAAATGCAAGTGAAAAGTTATCCTCACAACATCAAAATAACTTGCTTGTTTTGCTGCAATTTGATGTTCCAGCGGGCACAGCCGGAGGTAGAAAAGGATGAGGTGCAGGCGAACCGAAAGCGACAGCTGGAGAATCTCTTGGAGCACCTTAATCTCAACAAAAACGAGATTCCGGAATTGTGCTCGAAAGAAATGTTCCCTGTCTGCAAAGGCTGTCAGGGAAACGTTGACAAGTTGTGGCAGTTGCAACAAGAGCTGGAGAAAATCGAACTGCAGATTATGTCGACACTGGAAGAAATCCGGCTGACAGTCGCTAATGGAGAGAAGCTCGAGCCAAAAATCAAGACGCCGAAGCATCCTCTCGTTCTTGAGGCTGAGGCTAGGAAGTTCACGAAACTGAGGGAAATGATTTTGGAAGGTGAGGCATTTTAAAAATAAAAATTGTGTTGAGTTAACATATAATACTTTAACCATCTTGTTTCTCTTTAATTCAGCTTATCGAGAAGCTCTAAGGATGACTGTTGGCCGTAAAGCTGAGGACAATTCAACTGGAACTAATGTTGGAGATGCTGCTCAAACTCAAGAGCCAATTTTAAGTACCTCGGCGGAACCTGAAGCCATTAGCGGAGGTAGTTACACCAAACCAGCTCTAATCCCTCAGACTTTGAGGCAATCTCCTCAGGCTGACGATGATATAAACAGAGCTGGACCTTCTTCCGCTACCAGACCACCGCCTATGGAAGTCTCAGCTCAAGAAGTACTCAAGAATATCAAGACGGAACCAGCGTACGTTTTTCTTAACTAATCACTTAATCTTTTAACCACGTCAAGGGATATGGTTAAGTTGCATTTTTATTGGGGTGGATTTTACAGGGTTCCTGCACTTCAAGCTGAAGAGGATAATTTTGAATGGGAGTCGGACGATGTGGATATTCTTACTTTAGCAGAGCGGAAGAAGAAGAAGAAGAAGAGGCAGTTTTTCGAAGGCGTTGAGGTTTTCAGATGCGAGAACCCCGCGAAGAAGGAATTCCTGCTTTGCAGTGTCTGCAACTTCACAGTTGCAATTACTCAAAAATTTGTGAAGGGAAATACCCCTTATGCTAAGATGAAAGCCCACATAAATTACATTCATACAAATGAAGGTAGGTAAACAAATATTCTTTTAATTTGTTGTAATTAAACGTATCACATAAAACCAATTTTTTGTATTTTTACAGATAAAAACGTAGATAAAAAGGAGTGCAAGAACCCGGCTCCCATATTCGAGTGTGACTTTTGTGCTGAGACTTTCACCAGCCGAGAATCCTTTCAAGAGCACAACGCGACTCATCCCAACCATCACATTCCTGCCAAAGAATGTGACATTTGCGGTCGCCCCATCAAAGCAAATCTCCGCCGCCACATGTTCACCCATAAAAACGAGGAGGAGCAGAGGGCTGCATTGGATGCCAGGGAAAAAGGAGCTTTGAAGAAACCCCACTCTTCTAGGAAGCAATCAACTGCTCGACTTTGGAAAAAGAAGAAGAGTGGTCGTGGTTATCCCAAGCAACTTGGACACTACGAGTGTCCAAGTTGTCCGAGAAGTTTCCCTCGAAAAAATGGCCTGGTACTCCATATAAAGTCTCACAAACGCAAGACTGATAAGGAGATGAAAATAATGGCGGTTCCAAGTACTTCATCATCCTGTGCAGATGTGGAGGTGCTGAAGGTGAAAAAGTTGAAGAAAAAGAAAAATGCTAGGAACGAAAACCCTCCGGTTCTCTTCCCAATCACGCCACAACCTGAAGTGAAAACGGCTGATATGGGGACTCAAACGAGTCCAAAGAGGAAGAAGGCTTCTACACAAAATAATGAGGGTCAAAATGAGCCAGGCACTTCTGTGGAGATGCAACAAGAAGAAAGTGATGAATTGTTGCCGATTTTAAAGCGTGAAGTGGAGGAAGAGCGAATGGGTAACTTGTTCTTAATTTAAACGGATTATTTCATCTATTTTGATCTGAGAAAATATCTTAATTGCTGTTGATTTACTTTATATCTTTTATTTAGAGACTGGTGATTGATTCAGACTGGATTTATTCTTGGAGAGAAACATCACTTTGCTCCAACTTTTCCACTGAAAATGGATCCCTGTTATACAATATATTCAATAGTTTAATGCGTAATTTGGAATTGTTCTTGATGGTTCATATTCAATATTACTAGTTAATTATGTACTTCTCTATAGTTTTTGTTAATTTATCCTATTCGGCTTCTTTTACTATATTATTATGTTATTGGTGAAATACCTAAAATACGTGTAAACGTGTTTTTTAAGTTAATAATCTCGTAGTTTTACTCACATTACAGACATTGCCTTACATTTACATAAATTGATTCCTTCATGTTACTGTGGATCCTAATATGAAAATTAAAAAATATTTTGTTGTTTCTAAAAATATACGTATGAATAAATCATTAACTTAATTACTCCAGTATTGTAAGAATAATTAGGAGTTAAAAGAAGGCTTCTCAGAAAGCAAGATAAATTATTACTGCCAAAAACTCTCCTTTCATGGCGAGCATCCCAGATTTTGCATATAAAAACACCAGCAGGCGGACGTATTCAGGGAATATTTGCTGCATCAAGTGCATTCAGAAGCAAGACCAATGGCAGTGGTCATGATGATGATGGCGTAGACCTACGCTCATCTTAGCAATCATTTACCTTTATTGGTCTAAATACACCTGTACATGAGCAGGTGTTGGCTCACACCTGTGTGAAAACTGAGATGGTGGGGGTGGGTTGGGATTGAGCTTCACTCTTTCTGCCCAAGAAGGTATTCCTAATCCTGAAAGGCCAATCAATTGAGCCAACTACTCACCGTGCTTTGTCGTGAATCATGATATCTCATAAACGAATAGATACTTGGCCTTTGCTTTGCATAGAAAGTTATTACATAATAATCCATGATAAGGCTAGTTGGGTTGGGAGACAACAACGCAATCCATAGAAGCATGGGCCAACGATCCCAATTGCTCCTTCATATAATATGCATCGAAGCAAGCGTTTTGCACAAATGGAACTACGGGTTGACATCATGCATATATCCCAAAATAGCTTTGTCAAAGCACATATCTCTCACGAGTATATTGAAAATTCTGAGAAGCTGTCATATGCTTCCAGACCAAAAAATATCAAAACGGAATAAAAAAAACTGGCAACAAGAGGTTGAAGTTCGATACAAGTTAGGTCAAAGGTTGCGGTAGTTTGTCACATTGTGAATGCTCCTGAATGTTCGTTGTAACCATACGTCTATTTACACTAATTTTGTTAACTAAAACAATGATGCATTAATGTATAAAATTCAAAACAATTATGAAAACGACACTTTTGATTCTTTTTAGGTCAAACGTTAAATAATTGGTTTAAATAGTTTAGTTTAAAATAGACGTAAAAATATCAAAACCCGCTTTACATATCTAAATGTTTTTTGCAGACTTTTACTCACGGACAGACAGACATACCAAAACAAGTAACTTGAACTACGTTGCAATTCATATTAACAGGTTGCGTAGCCCTCATGAAAAGGACTACACTTTTCTGTGACAACTTGTCCAAGCTACTTCTATTCCCAACCGCTACACAATGTCCTACTCCAACGTTGATCAATTGGAGGTTATCTTGCTCCGAAAACTTGTACTGACCTCACAAGTCCAAAAACTAATTTTGGAGCAGGACTTAGCTAAAGAAAAGCAGGAGAGGAAGGAAGAAGTGGAGGCTCTGCACTCAAAACTTGGTGCAGAACAACTTGCTAACCAAGCCCTGCGCTCGAATGGCAACGCCACCGAGTTCGAAGCCAGAGTGGTAAAATACCAAAAACAAGTGGCTGAACTCAAAGAGAAAGTAACAACCCTCGAAACTTCGGAGCAACTAACCATTTTGAAAATGAAAGGGTTGGAATTCAACAATTTCACTTTGAAAGAAGACGTGGAAAGAATGCGGAAGCTTTTGAAAGACGTGCGAAGTTCGGAATTCGGGTGCAAACTCAAAGTGAATATGTTGGTGAAAACTGTCACTTCCCAAAAGGACGAGATAAAAAAATACAAAAAGGAACTCCTTCGCGTCAACAGGAAGGGTGGAGAAACCCTTTCGGAACGAGCTGGACTTTTACCAATGATGCAGCAACCAGGAATCTGGGGATGTGGACAAAATCAAGGGGGGAAATGAAGCCGGATCGAGCGCAAATTGTGTAATAATTTCATATTAATTCTCTGATATTTTGAGGCTCATTCAAAAAAAGGTAACCCAATTTTTTACTAATTTCAGCAAACCAATTTGGCTTCAGAGTTCCAGCAAATCCCACATTTTCAATGAATGACTTAATTGCAAGGTAAACCGTGATGGATTTGATGAGAGTTATAATGAAATAAAAAGATTGTCTTACCAGAGCTAAAAACTTGATGATTTCATTTGTCATTTCTTCTCAATCGCGTTGATTTTTCCTGCTCAAGTTCCTAATTAAATGACGAATAGGTGGTCCCTATAGACGTACCAGGAACATAATTTTAGTGAATGAAAACACACCAAAATCGTGTACTAGGTACTAGCTCTAGCACCACATAAATTCATCTTGGCTTAGCAGAAACATTTGGTAGTTTTCGGCATCAAAATCAGCTTCCCACGTTGAATTGTCGGGTCCTCCTCAACTGAACACATAATGCATACAGGTCAATTTAGTAGGCAAAATTTGTGCAGTAAAGTCGAACCCTTGAGTCAATCATTGTCATCATCATCATCATCATCATCATCAATCTTCAGCTCTCCTTTATTGGTAGGGAAGTTACAACGCAGAAGGATGACGTCATTCGACCTAAAAAAAAGAATTGAAACAATGGGAGAAATTCTTAGAAATGTAGGTACCTACTTGAGCAGAAGCTACGTAGCAACTGAGCAAAAACAACTCACTACTTTTCATGCCACGTATGCCATTCTTACCTCAAGCTGTTTCTCTACCACCATGTCTGATCAGGGTGCACCGAGGCCAATTAATTTCAGCCCTGCAGGGCCCTTCTGGCGAGCCCCTGCCTTGACACGAGTTCCCAGGGCACCTCCGGCTCCAGCCTTTCGTCCGCAGTTCATTGCAAACCCCCGATTTGCAGCTCCTTATCAAGTTGTGCGAGGATTAAACCCTGCTCCGCCTCAACGTATGCCGGTGCGAATGCGATTAGCCCATCCACCTCCACCAAGGCCCATTTACCAAGGTTTGTGGTGTAAATTATTATAAATATGAGCGTAATATTCAATCTAAACTATAATAATTGAAGTTTAATGAAGAAAATTCCTTGACTTTCTTACCTGACAAAATTAAATCAAGACGTACTTCATTTCAATTTAAGATCCACGCTCTCAGATTGTGCTGCAGATCTCAGAAAATGAGACCAAGGTTAAGATCCTCCAAGCTCAACTACACGCGCTCCTAAACAAACTGGAGATTGATCGCCAAATGTATCGGAATCAGGTCTTTGAGCTGCAGACGGTGATCGAATTTTTGAGGAAAAGTGTAGAGAGTGCTTTTCAAGAAATATGCAAGTTACATGCAGCAAAAAAGGTGAAACCAGAGGCTGCAAGGGCGCTAGCAATTAGACAGGGAGAGACGGGGAGTCCATTCCGATCCCTGTCTAATTTAGATGATGAGGATGCTCAATGTTGGGCGAATACTCGGGCACTTGTAGAGGCGGAAGGGACTCAATGGGATCCTTCGGCCTATGAAACTACTCCAAGAAAGAGAGCTTTCTCGGTCCTCGATGAAGTGCCTCAGAGTCATGGAGTTCAGTTTGGAGTTGGAGGGGCGGAGAGTGCATTCGTATCCGTGGCTGATTTACGAGTGGAGACTGTTCCAAGTCAAGCAGCTGCCGGGGGAAGTGGTGAGGTGAGAGGTACTCAAAGGGGGGCTTCGGCCTACCCCAAGATTCCGAAAAAGAGAGCTATCACGGCATCAGTTGGATTGCAGCATCAGGAGCAATCGCAAACTTTGGGACTGCCACAGAGTCAGGGCCGCTCCGCTGGACTTCAGCATGAAGGGGGACAGATAACCCAATCTCAAGGGGTACGTTTGCTGTTATTTTGCAGATACTTTAATTTTAAAAATAAAATAATTTCTAAAAATTATGGCAATTGAGTTGAAAATATTTTCCGTCTAGTTTCAGCCAAGCACTAGCACTTCCCAGGCGGTGGTTCCTCAGTACCCACCCCAGCAGTTCCAGCAGGGACCTCACTTCCAATAAGAATGGGACGCTGCTGCTCATTTCAAAGTTGAATTGTATTGATTTCCCATGATGATTCAATAATAAACAGGATGATTGTTGCTGTCTTTCTGAATACAAGAGCTGCTCTCATGTTCATTTATTCCGGATCTTAGCTTTCCAAACTGGGTGGCTGTTGTAGAGGTTAGAGTTTGATCTTTGGCACATTCCTACCCTTCATTATTTCTTTGTCATGATGAATTTTGTTTCTCTCATCCAGTTAAAGGCGAATTCCAATCACCGACCTAGAAAAATTGAAAAAAGGATGAATTAGCATAACAAAATATATCAGATATGTTTTCTTGCTAATGCTCATAATAATATTGATGCAGAATCAATTTTAATGCATGAAAACAGTTAGTTTTGTATTTTATCAGTTGGATTTATTTTCTATCAAATATTTCATTCATTATAGTCAAAATAGAAAAGATGAATAAGTCAAAAATTGTATAAAGTGGTAGCATCCATTCTTCCCAAAGGTGAAAAGGGTAGTTTCTTTTCAAATGGAAGAATATTTTACCATCGCTTAAGCCTGTACAGTTGACCTTGGAATTTACAAAGCATCCATAGGTAAAACCGTAGAGGGCCAAGCAATGTCATTTCATCTTCATCAAAATTCGGGGGTCGGAAAGACAGCAGAATTCCACTGAAAAAGTGTTTCGGTCATTAAAGTTGAGGATGAATCATTTGCATTTGAGAGAATCATGAGAACAGAGCTTTGAAGTTAAAATTCAATTCAAATTCCCTGAACTCAGGTTTCACTCAAGGCTAATCTTGACCTCGTCTACTGTCTTCCATTAAACTCGAATCTGCGTGAACAAAAAAAAATATTCAAAAAATAATTTTTTTAACTCAAAATTAAGACGAAAATGGAAATTAAAATATTATATTTCCAACTCACCTTGTTTTACAGCGACCGTGGCTCAATTGTTCAGTTGCTGCGGATTTGAGATGAGTTTTGATGCCGTTAAGAGAATAAACAGGCCAAGACTTTTGAAATTGACAACAAAAAGTCCTAACTCTGATTATTCTTTGAATGGTTATCAAGAAATAAAAGATTGGTTTGAATTTGCAAAATCATGGCGCTGTGAAATTGGACGGGGTTGGAGAATCAAACTAATGAAGCTTGAAAGAATCGTCAAAACCAGACCTAAAACGGTAAGGACAAGGTACTTGTGGTCACGATTCACCCAGCCTCACAAGTCATTATGACTTTATAAAAATACAAAAAATCCCGAAAACGATTAATTCTAAAAGAAAACTTTGTCCATATTATTTTGATCAATTTTTTATAAATAGAAAATCAACTTTCAAATTGGAAAAATTAATATAAATGGGATTGAAGCTCAACAAGCCTTTTCAGAATAAAAATGGGATCGAGTTCGTTACGAAAAAGAACTGGACAAAAGTGGTTTACATATACAAAAAGTGTATCTACGGGCGCTGCCCTGAAATTCTATAATAATATGTATTCTTTAGTTTACAGCCTGCTCGTACAAGCTCCCATGATTGCCATTCAGGTGGAGAGTACTTTCCCATTTATGTAGCATACTCATCATACCATTTTTGCTACTTGATATACCAAACCTTTCTTGTGCAAAGCATATTCGTGAATATTTCCATGCATATTGCGAGTAGCCAAATGGTCATTTTTATGATACCTTGCAAAAAGGAAGAGAGGTGGATGATACACATGAGTGAGTGAGCGTCATATATTCACTTGCTGACCAGGCAAGTTGATTGGATTTTATGCAAATTATTATGATGGACATTTCCACCAAAAAATGAGTAGATGGCGGCTAAACGTCCCTTGTTTCTTCAGCACAACAAAAACAATAAGTTTTGTTGGTCATACAAAAGTCCTCAAGTCAGAAAAGCATCTTGTAACGATTACATCATCTTACAAAATTCCCCTTTGCTTCAAGACATGACTAATCCCTTTTAATTTGAGCTAATCTGACTCACTCCAGCTATAAAAAAAATATGCTTGAGCTTCTCCTCAAGGTTTGGGAGACGAAAGGAGAAGCATTACCGTTTTCTGTTGATGGGCTTACATATTATAAGGCATTTAGCAAAGCAGATGTGGTTCAAGCTATAATATTTTGATACTGCGCAGCTACCAACTACCATTAATATTTATGAGTCTTATCGACTAATGGAAAATTTTCTTACTTAAAAATACATCCAAGGGATATCATCAGGCACGAATTTCTGGTGTTGTATCCTGGGCTGTCTTGTCCTCCTCTTAAAGATTAAGTAGGGAAATATCTTTATCGGACTTGAGCCATAAAGATCCCCTTACCAATTAATCATTCAAAGGTGAAACGAAGCCAAAGTAAAACCGGACGCTGTCCATATTTCAGAGGCAGCTGAGTATTTTTCAGTGGTTATGTGAAGTGGACATTGCTGATTTTTCACGCTATTCGAAGGACTGAAGAAGACTGGTGACTAGGGCAAAGTTCACACGTCTTTATCAGTCAGTCGAACAGCATGGTATTTAAAAAACGAAGGGGGACTCTAAAACCATTATTCGAAGAGAAATTCTTTGATTAAAAAACATGTCATTACATTATTCAACTTAATTTTTAGGATGAATAAATTATTATGGAAGGAAATTAGAAAGGAATGGAGCCAGCCTCAAAACCCATTAAAATAATATTCTGCAATAAAGTCATGAGCATTCGACATGTGTGGTTGTTTAATACCGTCGCCAGTCTGCATATTTTAAGACAGAAAATCACTCTGTTTTTCGAGTCATGCGATCATCTCGACATTGACCTCGTCTCTAAACCCTCCACTTCATGTTGAAATTCTTTCTTGCAGCTACAAAAAAATATGATATTCTGTAACGAACGGCTCAAATATTCAGTCAGCCTCTCCCCAAGTTCTTTTCAGCTTGAGTTAAACACAAACATTCCTTGTTCTTCTCAACAAATAATACTCTACGGTGCAGCTGCACGTTTTAATGTATAATCCTATTTAATAGCCACATTAGATTTGATGTCTGACCGTATTTATGTACTTTAATATGTCAAACGTGCTTACTCTGAGGTATTTAGAGATCAAGAAGTAGATTTTTCAGTATTTTACTGCTCATGCAAAATATCAACTCCCAATTTAGACCCCTTTTTCCTTCTACTTTACGTATCCCACGATCTCAAACTAATATACCATGGGATTGAGATGGCCAGAAAATAGCATGATGCTTGTGACTCACATTCTTTGCTCCTACTAATCTACTTATTTTTTAGGCAGCTTTTCGATCATAAATATGAATGACTGCAATGGTGTTGCTTATTTAAAAAACGGCCGATCTCATAATTAGTAAAAAGGGTTATATTTAACTCACCCAAAAAGATTCCAATTACGCAAGTCGATGGAAAATATTTCATGATGATGATGACGACGATAAATTGCGATGAATTTGAGACTGTGGACTTTTTACACCATTTGAATAAAGGTAAAAGCGTAGCGACTTTCCACAAAGTACGCCCCGCTTTGTCCTTTACTCAAACAGCGTAGTTTTTTGTGTGCCGAATCCGGAAAGTTGGATGATTGGTCATTCCACAATTTATGATGCTTTCTTAATCTGAAAGATGAAGTGGATGACACCATTAATAATTGGAAATCAATAATGTCCCACCACTTCACCTTTCAGAACTCATTTTTATGGGAGGAGGAGTTGAGAATCCTGTGAAAACTGAATTTGCTGGGCTACCCACGAATTGAAGTTTGAAAGCGATTTCCACGCCGTTTAACTACCTGCAGAAGTTGGACATTTGCAAAATTACTCAAATAATCCGCCCTTCTGCAGGAGCCAAACGATGTGATTCCGAATTCTCTTCAAATTCGCATTGTATTCCAAATATCCTTGCCCTGCTTCCTTGTGGTTTCTAGACTGAAAATATTTGGCTATGCAAAATCAAAAGCCCATGAAACGTGCATTATGGTGCAACCTGAGCTGATTTGAATATATTTTCCTGCATGTTGAGTCTTTCCATTCTACTATATTAATATGAATGAACCTAGCAATGCAGCGCAATTACAAAACATATTTCACATGGAAAAATGGTAAGACTGCTGATATACGAGGCTAGTAAACTGGGTTATGCTTTGTGACATTTAAATAGAAAAAAAATTACATTGTTCTTGTTTACGCAAACACTGCACCATATAATGTTTGTGGAGAGAAGAAACAGAGTTTGGCCCTTTATACAAGCTAAAGAAATTGAGTAACCGGACTAAACTCTTTTTTGCTATAACATGCGAACTGCCAGACATTTCGTCAGAGTGGTTGGTCCCTATATAACTGCTCTGCTTCTGAATAGCAGCACAATTATATCAGGTGCATACTACAAAATATTATGCAGCGCATGGTTAGTTAACTCACTCGGAGAGGTAGTCCATTATGGCAAAATCCGAGCGTTTACGGTATCATCAAAATACTATATTGTTTATCCCGGTTTATCATCAACTTATTTGGAGAATGCCATGCAAAAACTTTCCTTTGATTTTCCCTTTGTCCCATTTTGTATGCTTTGTTAGTGTAGGTATGCCGTTTTTTGCCTTTGTTTGTGAAATCACTATTTATTTAAAGTACAAAAAAGGTTTAATCACGACTAATTAATTCCAGTGTCACTAACTTTAGTTTATTTGTAGTAAGAAGTTGCATATTGGTTTTCGATCTCCTGCTCTCCTGCTTAGAATAAGCATCCATAACATAATGCACATAGAAAAGTGACAAGGCTTCTTCAAGCAGTAGGTACCTAACTTATTTATGCCTAGTGATTTGCGACCAGCTATCTGCATTGAAAGCCGATGAGAAAGGATGAAAATATATGAGATAAAATCCAGCGGTGTTGCATAATTACTGTGGCTTTTGTTTACCAGTTATGCTTCCTAAATCTGAGTGATGAATTAGATGAGACCTTGATCATTAATAAATCAGTAAGGCCAAGCATCAAGCAGCTTTCAGAAGTCCCTTTACGTGCAAGCAAGAGTGGAGAATCCTTTGAACCTGGGTGTTGCGTACTCGCCCCAAATTTTGCGTCAGAAACCGATGAGTTTTACCACCATTTGATTATCTGTTGAACATCGGAGACTTGCAAAAATATCACACAAGTTCTCAAATATTCTCCAGATAATCAAAAGTTTGCTTTATGATTGTTTTATTTGACGCTGTTCCTTCTTGTAGTCGGTTCGTAAGATGAGCATTGTAAATATTCATATTAAAATACCAAAGCAGATAGGAAAGCAGCACGAGCAAAGCTACCTAGCTCAACACGTGGGTCGTGAGTATTTGAAGCGTTAGTATGCAGTTAGCCAGTCTTTGCTATTTCATTATATATTTATGAAAGAGAGATTTAACAATTTAACGATTAGTTTGTTCTAGGCGAGTGTAAACCGAAAGACCTAGCAAAGCAGCATTATAACTAACTCTTTTATCACATTACCCCATAAAGACTCCTTTAACATGTGCCTACTTTACTGGTTTATGCTTTATGACTTCAAATTCCACCAAAAATACCCACAGATTCCACAGGTTTAGAACGATGACAACTGCACTCCACGTTTAGAACCGTTGTTTTACCGCACAGTTTGAATGCCTACAAAAATCCGCATATTTGACAGTGATACAAATACTGCGGATCTCTCCAGGGTTCCAAACTGTGGGATGAGAACTCTTTGGAAATCCTTGATATGGGGAACCAGTCCTCTGCATTTATCCTTAAATATTCTTCTCGTTCTCGAGCTTCCTTCGAAGATCTCGTTCGAAATACAGTGTGTAATTCTTAATGTGTTGTAATTATGAATGCCTAACCATAACTATTATCTCCTAAAATTTCACTTTTCGTGGGAGGAACGCTTGAGAATCCACTGAATAGTGGATTGTCCGTGAAATTCACAAAGGAAAGTTGTATTTCCTCACAGTTTGGCTACTGAAGAACTTTGGAACCTTTGAAGCATATTACAAAGGTTTCCAATGGAGCTCCAGTGAGCCAAAAAGTGGGATTCTGAATTCCTGGCAAATTTTTGAAACGGAGTAGTTATTCGTTTTCAAGCGAACTTGTAGTCTCCTTTTATCTTAAAATATCCTTCTCGTCCCAGATCTAAGATAGCTCTCCGTCTTTTTTAGCAGCACGTACTCCCTACCAGCATGTATGAAACAGGAGCTACTTGTTGAGAACAAGCAATCTCTCCCAAGTGTAAATGCAAAAACCTAGCAGCTCGGCCCAGCTGACAAAAATGAGAACAAAAAATGCTGGCCACAATTAATCTCCCTACAGATGCTGCTTTACAGACAGAAACGTTGGGACATTAGACAAAATCAACCCCTCACTCACCCATGACTTCTAGCTGAGCTAATGTGAAACCATTTTACTCCAATGTTTTAATAAGAAAGTAGACAACTGACCAGCTTGAGTTGTCAATTGGAAATCTGGACGTTATGAGTAAGTTGAGATAGGTCGAGTTTCCTATCGAATACATTATGACAAGGTGGATTGTATCTCAAGAAGCCATAAGATTCAGTATGGATTTTTCCCTCGTTACATGTAAGTAATTAAACGAAACGATTCGAATCAATAGAGCGATTGATTTGTACCAAGACGTAAACATTACCAGAAGAGCCTAGACACTCAACAAGTATACAAAATATAATTCTCTGTTTGTTATCCATTTGTAGCAAAAGAATATTATGTAAGTCGCACTTTCCCCCAGCAAGAATAAGTTTATATACGCACATGCCCTATCCATAATGATTACATACTCAACCAACGAACGGACGCGCTTCCTGAAAGCGAGAGGCATTTCAAGCAGCCTTGGCTTGCGTTTCGTGATTGATTAATGGATTGAAACTGTTTGGCTAAGCAGTTTAAAAAAAACCCTACATTCTTTTAAAATGTAATAATACAGTATGGTCTGTTTGGGAAAGAATTTAGAAATATGAGCATTATAAACAAGTCAGCATTTACATCACAAAAAAAGCCCCCTCCGGCCCGGCTAAGTTAGGCCGTTTTTCTTTTACTTTTCATCTGCAATGCGAAACTAGTACTAAATGGCTTATCAACTTGCGAATTTCCCTAGTTGTTTTTGAAGAGGAAAATGTGAATAGAAATGGTTTAATTTTATACCTCGAATGCAACAAAACGAACATACTTGGCTGTATTTCACCTTATGAAATTTCTGTTTCCCCGCAATATATTTTATGCGCATATACTCAACTTTACTTTCCATCTACATATGTCTATATAGAAATAAAACTACTCTCTCATTTTCTACTCGGGATCAGAGTGTGAAATAATCATCTTTGTAACTTTGTGCAACAAGTGTGTGTATCAAACAGAACTTTAGACTGAAGGCCGACATATTCTATACTAATATACCTGCCTTTCCTAATTCTAATGAAAACCCGAACTAAAATTGGAAACTGTTTAATTTCCAACATGTTACTTTCTTTTTACTCTTGTTCATGATGATGTGGCTTGATGGCTTGAGCTGTGGATGAGCGCTGCTCTCAATTGATGTGAGTATGACACTGTAGAAATTACACTCGATTTGAGTTAATGAGAAAGTGTCTAGAATTTTCTTAAAGTCTGAGGCAAATTCTCATAAACTCAAACGGTGTGTTTTGCTTTGTGTCAAATCGTCTTCTTTTCTCAACGTGTTTATATTTCAGTTGGATTTTCCCCCAAGGTTTGAATTCCTAACTGTTGATTTTTAACATTATTTGGCTGCCTGCATGACGTCGAACATTTGCCAATAACCCAAACTATTCGACATTCTTCAGGAGCCAAACGATGTGATTTTGAACTCTCTTCAAATTTGGGAAACGGAGAACTTGCAAGCCTTTTATGCGATTTATTGCGATTGAGATTTCTCTAATTACTAAATAAAAGTTTACTTACCCGAAAGCTGCTATTGATGACAACTACACACCACGTTTAACACTCTGGTTCGGTTAATTTCAATTAAAATATGTTGTTTTCTTATCGCTTATCGCTTAGTCACTTTGAAATTACTATTTCTATCTCAACAACAAGTTCAACTCCTCCAAAAAGGAACAAATTTCAAAAGTTTTTCTAGTCCGTGTTAAGGGAAAGGACAATCTTGTGATAATTTCTACAGCTTTTGTTGGCCAGTACAGCTTCCTCAATCTGAGTGATGAAGTAGATGCGACCTTTATCAATGGAGAAACCATAAAGGTCATCCATTACTTCACCTCTCAGAAATCACTTTTTGTAAGAGGAACACTTGATGGGGATGACTTTT
This sequence comes from Orchesella bifasciata, assembly GCA_034697805.1. NCBI lineage: Eukaryota > Metazoa > Arthropoda > Collembola > Entomobryomorpha > Orchesellidae > Orchesella > Orchesella bifasciata. The sequence goes on along the minus strand of JAQGAP010000380.1, from coordinate 19,991 downwards.
CTCGATATATGAAACTAGATTCTGAACGCTGTGCAAATCGGAGAACACATTGGTTTTTTAAACGGGCTTGTACTCTCCTTTTATTCTCCAACATCCTTCTTGTCCCACATTCCAAATAGCTCTTCTTGCTTTTAGTAGCATGCACTCCCTACTTATATGAAAAAAGAGCTACTTGTTGAGCACAGCCATGCTCTCCCATTCTTTTCAGACTGAGAGTAACGAACAAGTTCTTTGTACATGGTTTGGATATGATGGAGACAGTGTAAACCAAATAACGCAGCAGCTCAGCCCAACTGCCAAAGTAAGTGCGATTGTTCGCCTTTCCTCCTTAATTCCAAAGCAGCAAAATTCTCCGCACTTCAGCATAGATCTTTGTAGGAAAGAAAGAGCATCTCATGTAACCGTGCTCTCCTGCGAAATGAATCTCCCCCGAAGACTGCTTTGCACGCTTTTTGCCACACCCTTCTCCAATTTTATGCATCTTTTGCCCGTTGCAAAAATACGTTTTCCGAGAAAAAGACAAACTTAAAGTGTCCAGCTATATGGAAAATATGTTTCATGATAAATACTCTCTCGCTCGATTTCTATTCTCTCAGGCATTATGTAACAAGTAAACGTATGAACAGGGTAGCGCGAACATAATATGACTATGCAGTATTACACGCTTCTTATCTAGCTCAACTAGTAGGAAAGGTGTGCCAGCCTAATAATGATAGATATACTGATGTAGGCCAATGCGTGGAGAAGGTGCAATGAGTTTGAAATTTTGCTGGAAGTGGAGTTATGAGATGCAGAATACGCAGTATGATATTAGCCAGATTCAACCCAATTCTAATTCTACAAATCTAAAAAAACAGCGAGCAGCGTTTTCCTGCAATATTTTGTCTTCGCATTTTGGTTTATATATCTCGATTGGAAATTTATCCTGCAGGAATGTACGTCGTTGCATTCAAAGCTACACAATTTTACTCTGACCGTGTCTACAAGTTAATGTGCGTAGAGAGTAAAAAAATAAAGTCATTTATATACTCACATTCCCTATCCATAACGAACGAACGTAGGATTTGCCGACTCGGTACAGATTTGTCTGGCTGTTGTTGCTTCTTGAAAGGGAATGTCATTTCAAGCAACCTTGGCTTGTGCTTCTTGTGTAATGGACTGAAACCGCTACGCAATGCCAAGCCATATATTCTTTCGGAACGCCAATATCGCGCCCCTACTCTCTTTTGCTGGGAATACGAATCTATAACATTGTGCTTATGAAGAATGAGTCAGACTTTATCACTTTTGGAAAAATTTACGGTTTGAATTTCACTAATTTTAAATAAAAGAATTTAAATTCCTTTCGATGCTATCATCTTCTTGATTTTGTGTTTGCCGGTAATGTTCTTCCAATCTGGGGTATTAAGTGGATGAGACCTTTATCAAAACTTTGTGAAAATCCTACAATTTATTATTAGGTTGCAAGTTAATAGTTATTGCTGTAGCTGGGGTTAGCCTCGAGTATGCTCAACTAGCCATATAGCTAAAATATTATTGGAGGAGCAATCAATCATTTCTCATAAAACTACGCCGGAAGGTCATGAAAATATGCTGCAATTTACCTCATACACCCGTCTCGATGTTTTTCTAAAATTCACTTTCCACTCAATCCGTTTTGCATGCAAAAGCTCAATTTATTATTTTGAGCTATATGGAAAATATATTTCATGACAAATACTATCTCGCACCACTTTTATCCTCAAACATTATGTAACAAGTAAGCGTAAGAACAGCGCTATGCAAAATATTAGTTTGCAATATTACACGTTTTTGTTGTCTAGCTCAGCTAGTACGAAAAGTATGTCAACAAGTTTATGGTGATGTAGGCTAATGCGTAGAGAAGGTGTCTTGAACTTGAAATTCGGTTGGAAATGGGGTAAATAGCTACAGAATTGCAGAATATGCATGTTATGATTTCAACGCAGTTTCTGAAAAGCAAATTGCCCACGTCAGCTAACCTATGTTCATGTCGCATATATTCGTGAATATTCTGGTGATTGAGTTGTCTCCAGTCAAACGCAGTATCATATTAGCCAGATACCGCTCGCTGCATTTCTCATTGGAGTGTTAAATGAACCGTTATGACACTTCATTGTAGAACTGTCGTTGGCCGTTGTTGCTTCTTTGTAAGCTTTTATTTCAACATTATTTTTACTTTTCCAAACCAGATGACTGTTGAGTTTTCACACGATTTGAGTTGATGACAAAATGTAGAGACTTTTCCAAAAGTACTCCACACTTTCTCATCAACTCAAACCGCGTGTCATATCCAGAGAAATGACGTGTATGAGACAATTATTGGTTATAAATTCATAAGGTCACTGCACTATTCAAAAATCACTTTTTGTCGATAAAATGTTTACTGTTAGAATGGTGAGGCAAATGCTCGCATTTGCGTTTTTCCCTCTTTTGGAATGAGATGTGCATTACAAATATTTATACACAAATGCCGAAGAACATAGCAAAAAGAAAGAAGCCATAGCGTAATTACGCAATTCATCTCCTGAATCGTGTGTATTTGGATGTAGTGATACAGTTTAAAGCCTCTCAGGCGTCGAATATGAATACAAACATGATATACGCATTGAATGAGTCAGATATCAAATTATATAGTTAAGGTTTATACGTATAGCAGCGAAGTTATTTACAGAGAAGCTTTTAAGAATGCTCAACTTGTCAAGAGGTCTAAGACAAAAGTGTATTGAAATAAATGCGTATAGTTTAAAAAATAGAGTGGAGTTATATGTCAGCCCAAGAATAGCTTATTCTATGTAGCGTTTCCTTTCATTCGTGGGTTGAAATATTATGCGACAATTGGCAACTCACAGTCGATTGTCCCAACTGCTCAGTTCCTGACAAGCAGCAAAATTGCATACGGAATGAAACTGCTTGACCACGCAATGCCTTATATTCTTTCAGAATCTTAATGTAAAGTGATATAGTATGTACATCTTTACTGCAAATATTTTTGCAGTCATTGTTAGTTGCATGTTACTGTAGATAACTTAGAACTGCGAACGCCGCGTATTGAATTTCCATATCATCATGTATGAAAGCCATATAACGTAAACGAAAACTCCATTGATGAGCGAACTATATTTTAGCGACAGAGTCACAAACAACGACTCCACAATCATAAAGGAAATGTTTTTCTTACCTCAAGACGATCACAAAACCTGATGAGATTGACGAAATATATTCACCCCACTTTTACAACTGCTCTCTGGTGAAGTCTAAAGCAAATTTAAATAAAACACCATTTTCTGAGCAAGCTTTTCAATAATCTCACTGTCGCACTTATCACAAATAAAAAAGGAAACAATTGTCGAATGTTTTTAAAAAACTAACTGAAAAAATAAACTCTATCGTGCTTGTATTTACTCAGTCTTGTCTTCCTTCCTCTCCATGCAGAACTGGACAAGATTTGTGAGAAGGAACGAGCAACTCGCCACTCTTTCCTTTATCCAAGTAGCCGAGCATCTCACGTATGCGTGCTCTCCTGCAAAATTAATCTCCCCCGAAGACTTCACTTTGCACACTGAAAGTCTGTATTTTTTAACCCCTTTCCCACTCTTGCATCTCTTGTGCGTGTCTCTGCTTCTGAACTGGGATGGGATGTGAACCTTACTTTGCTTGTTACGTACAGATACAGATTGAGTATGTTTGGCTTTCTATGCATTTGTTGAGCCCATGCTCTCTTCTGCTGGGAATACGAATCTATACCATTATGTTTATGAAGAAAGTGTCAGATGTTATAAATTTTGAAAAAAACTGCGATTTGGAACTGCCCAATTTTAAAATAATTTAAATGCCTTTCAATGAGCTGCATAATGCTACATTTTACCTCAAACACCGACACAATCTTTTTTCAGAATTTCCATTCCACTCATTCCGTTTTACATTCAAAAGCTCAACTTATTGTCTTCAGCTAAATGGAAAATCCACGTCGTGACAAATACTCTCTCCCTCCACTTTTATTCCCAAATGTTGTGTGACAAGTAAGCGTAAGAACCATGCAGCGGTTACATAATATTACTTTGTACTATTACACGTTTCTTATTTACCTCAGCTTTTGGGAAAAGTGTAACACTCGGTTATTCGTGATAGTTAATAGTGAATATGTTGATGTATGCCAATGCCTAGAGAACTTGAACTTGCAATGCTGCTGGAAGTGAGGTAATGAGGTGCAGAATTGCATATTATGCATGTTATGCAAACTAAATAGCAACACTTTGCTATATGCGCTAAGTGTATACGTTTAATTGCAAAATAGACAAAAGTCAGCAGCCAAGAAACACTTTATTGCACAACCTGCTACAAACACTACTTTGTACGCTGTAGCAAAAAACACCCAAGGCTGGTGTGGAATTTGGAATCATTAGGTTGAGGATATGTGTGGAGAAGGGAAGGCAAGAAAAGCAGACTATGACGATACTAATATATGCTATGGTTCGAGAGAATGCTGACGCTTTACTTTGTCTAGGTAGCTACAAGATTCTTTTCGCACATGCTTTGCATGCTGCTTAAATGAAGAATTGGAAATATTAACAGCGAGCAGTGTATTTTAGTTGAGACAAATTTTCCCGATAATATTAAATAGGTCGAACGTTGTTACTAACAATTCAATCCGATTCTGATTCTTCAAACTTACAAATACAACGAACATTATTATCCATCTAAAACTGCATTTTTAGAGCATTTTCCTGCAATATTTCATCTTCGAATTTTGGTATATTAATCTCTATTGGAAATTAACCTAGCATGGACTATAAGTCGTGGTATTCAAAGCAGCGCAATTATATTCTGATCGTGTCTACAAGTTAAAGTGTGTTGACTGTCGAGAGTAGGAAAAATTTAGCCGCTTATTACTCACGTTCCCTATCCATAACGGACGAACGCAGGATTTGTCATCTCGATTTTGTGTGGCCGTTGTTGCTTCTTCAAAGCTAGTAGCATTTCAAGCAACCTCGGCTTGTGTTTCTCGATTAACGGACTGCAACCGCTTGACTACGCCAAGCCTTACATACTTTCAGAATGCCAATATGAAGTAATATAATATGTCCATGGGTATTGCAAAGTTTGCAACAGAACTGGAGAATTAGAATCTAATACATAAATCCTGATTGATCCTTTTCCCAGTAGTATTGTCCTACCTAATATGTTTTTATTGCAAAAATCTCTACAGAAGTTTGCTTTTACATTCAATTGTTCTGTGTTATATGATATTGGAAGGCATATTAGCAGTTTGAGTAAATGCTTGCATTCATTCACTGCCCTAGGGCTGGTTATTTATGCAACAACAAAATTCATGAAGATGCTGATGGTATTGATAAATCTAAAACGAGCTTGTCCAGTCTCTCAAATTAACTTGCCCAGACGTTACGTCATGTCATTCATAAATTTGGCTTCACGAGACTCGGTAAACGTTAGAAACTGAAGAACGGCTCACAACCAACTTTTCTGTATTTAGAACTGGAGATACACTTGAAAACTTCATCAATAAATACTACAAATAGCTGACAACAATTACACCTCCCCCAAGGATTCTACTCTACGGAAACAAACGTGGGAATATTTGTCAACCCCTTTCCCACTTTTTGAAATACGTTCTTATTTTCCCATTACTGCTTATGATTTGGAATGAATTGACTATTACAAATATTTATACTCAGATGCCAATGAGCACAGCAAGAAGGAATGAAACCCTAGTTTAATTATGCAATTAATTTCCTTGATCGTGAGTATTTCGATATCAGGATGCCATTCTTTCTATTTGGTATTATTATTATTATTCCATTAGTATATTATAGTATATTACTCCATTCAGCTTATCCGCCGTCGAATATGAAAACAACATGATTTTTGTGTAGAAGAAGTCTGATAGCTTCCCTGTGTAGCTTTGTGTCTGTTTCTTCTGTGTTTTAACTCCCTAATGCGAGTATTGTAAAAAAAAAATGCAGTCAGCAGTTGAGTCATGTGACTGCACATATATAGATTATTCTTTATAGCATTCGATTTTCTTCGTGGACTGAGATGTTATGCAACAAGTGGCAACTCAAGAACCTAACAACTTATCCCAACTCCATATCTGCATCATGTTTGAAAGCCATATAACCTAAACGAAAACTCCATTGATGAGCGAAATATATTTTAACTTCTTAGTTTCTGAGTTTGAGAGGCTTTCACCTATACCTGGAGCCTTAAAGTGACATGCGCTACTATCAAATCAATCCGTATTCGAAGACATGATTGAGAACTCTGTAGAATATAATATAATGTTTCTGAAAAAATCGCCAACCATGATGCTTCGTACTCATTGAAAAGTGTGAAACTTTTTCATGAGCACGTTTTCAATGCAAACTACTAGATTACATTTCTGTTACCTGAACAGGATTCCAAATGTTGCTGATGATGATATGATGAGAAATGCCTCAGTGTACAACTCCAGTCAGGTAGGCTTCAATAACATTTTCAACCAAATATCCATGTCGGATTGGTAATCGCTCAAGTCCAAGTTATTTTTGTCACTAAATCACAAGTATCCGTCACAGAAACTTTTAGAATTAACTCTTTTACGGAGACGTAAACGTCTTTTTTTTAAACTGGATTTGGACTGTCCCCAAATTTAATTCGAAGATGAAGCATTTCCGCACCATTTGACTACCTGTAAAAATCTGCGTATTTGTCAATAATGCAAGTACTACCGAATTCTACAAGTAATCACGTAGTGGGATTCGGACAGTTTTAAAAGTTCTCCTAAATGAAACGTACGAGCAACTCTTTAGCAAAAGCACTCTCTCTCTTTCAAGCCAGACTGGGAGAGAAGCCCACAGCTCTTCGATCTTGGGCTGGGAGTTTGCAACTAGTGTAAACTAAGCCCAAAAAGCAAACGGCTTGTCCAGAGGATGCCACGAAGAAATGTGTATGAAGAGGACAGCTCCTGAATAGAAGTGCAACAAGGAGGAAAGAAGCCTATGGCATCTACTACGACGTCATGCGTGAGATTGGCATTGCAAATATATCCTGCCTTGCTTTGCTTGCTCTGTCCGGATTGGAAAGAGTACGCTATGCGAAATGAGAAGCCCATGAATGAATCTGCAATATAACGCTATCTGAGCTGATGTGGATATATTTGGAGGAATGTACCACCTTTCAATTCTACTATACTGTAATTAATGAACCAGCAACTCTGTACAGTAAAACAATCCTGTTTCACACATCATCTCCCTTTCATTTATTCAAGTAGCATAACGTTCTCTCCCGTATAATTGAGTCAGGCTTAAACATCATTTTTATAGAACATACAAACCCTGTGGTGTATCTTCCTTGGGATGAAACCTGCGACTTTTGTTTGCCAGTACCGCGTCCTTAATCTGAGTGATGAAGTAGAGAAGACCTTGTTCTATACGAAACTCAATAAAATCACTTTATCTCCCTATTTGCAAAATGTAATATTAATAGTTTTCTGCCGCATCTAACTATTAAAATATTCGGAATGTTATACATTACTTTTATTTGATTTTGCTGCTTTTTGATCATACAATATATTTTCACAGCCCGTCATGAGTATGAAAGTTTTTTGCTTCAAAGCTACACTTCTCTACAGAGCCATAAAAGCCATGATAATTTACAAAAATAAACTCTATTCTTTACCTCAATCTCATTCCTTCTTCTCAGTCTTGCTGTTGTGCGCAGTTTCATCTAAGCATTCAGCTCTCGAGCCTCCGCTTTCATTCGTGAAATAAAAATTTAAAACCATTCTTGTGAGAATGAAAAAGGAAAAAGATTGTAGCCACTTATGTACACAAATACAAATGTAGCTTGGCTCTCTCCCTATTAGATTGTGAACCAAAAAGGACACACTCAACTTATGCTCTCCAACTACAAAAGAAACATGCTTGATGACAACTTCTTAGACTGGGAAACAAACATATATGTTACTTTATGTAGCAAGTATGAAACGGAGAACTATAACATTATATAACTTGACACTCTCTTCCTATTGGAGTTGAGATCCAAACCATAATGCAGAGATAGAGTATAGTCAGTCTTTACATGTTTATAACCGCACATTCCCTACGCTAGACTCGTTTTCCCACATTAATGCGTGAGCTTAACAACTAAAAGATTGAATAAAGGATAGATTCGTCTTACCCAGATCGATTCCAAAAGTTTCATGAAAAATGCACTATTTTTTTATAGTTGCAATCTCGTACATTTCAACCCAAGATGCAAGGAAATGTGAATTTCCGATTCCTTTTTAGTTATTAGCCACTTTCAACATAATCCTTTTTTGTTTGAATCACAAAAGTAAGCCTTTCAACTAGAGGGAAAAGCGCACGGAATTTTTAAAATCCAATGCAAAAAAGTGACCACTGAAAAGGTGAAATTCGTCGTCAACTAAAGTCTCGTCTGTCTGTCTTTGTTCTCATAAACAGCTAGGAATAACATGGAATAATTACAAACCGAATATCATACGTTGCTGCATCTTGAGTGGGGTGAAATGGGAATGGCAAAATAAGTTGCCTTGCTTTGCTAGATTAATTCATGCTAACTAAAGTCAGCTATGCAAAATCACTAACCCCTGAATTCTGCATTCTGACGCTTTTTGAGCCAATGCTAAATTATTTGAATCCATTTCACATCTTGACCGTTTTTGAAAACAACAAGAAAATAGAAAGATATAAAAAGATAAGAAATAGAGATTAATCATTTCTCATATCTTATATCCTAATAAATTATACTCGTGTTCTGCTCACATTCTACCCTTCATTCCCAATTTTTCTGCAGTATTTCATCTAAATCATAAGCTTTATGTAGGCATGTGCAAATATGTAGAGGTGTTTTTTGTATTTGTTCATTGCAAAGATTAAGGTTTGGCGACCTGGAGTCCCGTCTCCTTTCTCAATATCAGTTGGAGTTGAAGAATGTTCAAACGGCTCTCTGCCTGCCTTTTTTTATAAAAATTGGCGGTTAGGTGGAGACACGCATTCCTTCTTTGCTTTTTTGTGATTTTTTATTTTGCAAAGTTATACACATAAAGTATACTCTACTTTTAAGAATTTCCAACAGCAAGTAAATGTGTGTTAAAGTAAGATCGCGTGGTGTTAGGAATGCATATCACATCGTTCATATGATTTCTCAAATTTATGTCATACATAAACCATCAGTTTTTGGTTCCTGGGCTGGGACATTATGTAGCAAGCGCAAACCCAACAGTGGGTGAGAGTTTGGAAGGTGAAGGAATGACTCATTTACCACTCTCCTTCTGATATCCAAATGCAAATCAAGTTTCAGATTACCTTTTCAAGAATGATACACTTCGAATGATAGATTTACCTAACTCAAAAAACTACATCAAAGACAGAAACGTAATAAATTTTACAGAATATACATGTGTTTTGCTCAAAAAATGAATGAAATATAGTGAACTGTCTTGGCTCACCCATTCAGAATCTAACTCTCAAAGTATTGCGGAATATTACACATGACGTATATATTACGCATTTTATGTAGGAGGAAATAAAATTTCCCAATTTAACTATCAATTTCGCTGATTTCAAACAAAATTTCCTAATTGAGCCTTGAAATCAAATTTCATAATTATGTAACTATTTATTATGTTGTAATTCATGACTGCTTGCTATCCATTTACTAACTTAACCTTAATCCAGTCATCAAAAGCTGAAAACCCTGTTATTCGTTAGGAGTTCTTGATTAATTTTTTTAAAAGATTAACACCCACTTTCCTACTGACACCATGGCTCCTTTGGAGGACCCCACAACAGGAGCCTATCGACAGTATGGAATAAACGGTGCCGCCAGGATTTGCCTGCCATTTGTGCTATTACTAATAAATCAAAGAAAGTATCTACCGGATCATCAACATAAGTGTATTGGTCCAAATAATACACAAACCATTAACCGAACTGCTCACAACATTACATACCCTAGAACATTCCTAGCTCTCGAACGGATAGATTTGGAAGACCATGTCTCAAAAGCGAAAAAAGTGCTCACTAACTCGAAGTACAGATACAACTGGAAAACCGAGAAGAACAGGACCATGTATGCCCCAGTGGTCCGTTACTGGAACCCAAATTGCAATAGGACTTTCGCCAACGGTACAAAATATTCTCTTCCTGGCTTGAGCACTATGCCTTGTGGCAATAGTAGTACTCCCTTTGGAAATCACTCGTACACGAGTACCCCAATAAAGGACAGCCGGAGCAACATTACTCTAATTGGAGTTACCAACCTTAATCTCACCAGTTCCAGCATTATTACAGACGGAAAGGGTACTATTCTCAGCGGTCCGGGAATTGGGCTAGTAAATCCTTCTGTAACTGCAACTGGCAACCCGGCAGCCCATGCACCAGATAATCCTGCTCCAACTGATACTTCAGGATTAACTATAGCTGAAAAGCCATCCGTGTCGGGCTAATTCATTTTTTGAAGCTGATAAATTTTGTGACGAAAAGAAACCTTAAATATTTGAAGCAGAAAATTGAATAAAGTGCAGTTAGCTCAAGAATATTGTGTCTCGCACATCTGATTTTTACGCATTAATCAATTGCATTCTAGCACATTGCACACTTTCGCCCAACATAATATATTTCATGTCTAGTAAGCAGCTAGTAAGCGTGCTAATTTGAAATAAAATGGACAGTCAAAAATGATGCATTACATATTCAGAAAGCATTTTCATCTTCTAAGTCATTTCAGAACTTATTTGTTGAATTCAGTTTCATATTTTGATGCCCTTCTACCCCAGAATTATGGGAGAAGCTTGCTTAACTAACCACATGCTGTTATTACAACGTAAAAATTCACGAGAACTTGCCTAAATTTAAAATTTAAAAACATTACTAATGAAAGCTATTATTTTAATCCTATCTTAAGCACGTTTTCAACACCCAAGCTACTGCCTGAACCGACTTGGAATGTTACAGACAAAGTGTTTGGTAACTATTTTAGAGCCGGATTCCGAAGCGACGTAGAAAACTAATTTATTTTTAGGTTGACGAAGTTCTCAAAATTAAGTTTTTAAATTCGGTTACATGCAAAATCATGCGAGTTATCTTAATTTAATGTGATTTAGGAAGTATAATCGCTATACTTCTAGACAAATAAGCAGAAAGATGTTAATTGGATTATTATTGGAATAAAAGCCTGATAAACGTGCCACTGACCAACAATGCCCCAATAGAAGTCTATCCTGCATTCGTATTTCTTATGTGCAAAACATTTGATCAACGCAATGTTGTGGCAATAAAAAATCCTGCAAAACTACAACGGGTATACACGTAGCTAGAGTGGACAAAAAATACGGGAGCCGTCTGTCGTTGCTCTGCAGAGCATACTTGCACTGTCATAACATCACGCAGAAAGGGAAATTGAACTTAAAATATATATATGCTGAAGCATGAATAAGATGGAAACATCAACACTCCGAACATGACCTGAATGTGCAACTGAATTATTAATTCGAAGCTGTGATTTAATATAAATCCAAAAATGAGTACTCATGAAAAATATGAATTTCCATTGTAAATCATTTGAAATACATAACTGGTGACATTTGCATATGATGTAATTGCAGTAAACAACAGAGGGGTTATTTCTGGTAGCTCGATACTGAGCCTCTGCATATTTCGGAAATATATAGACCTATCATAACTAGAATGGTTTCTCGACTTTTAAAAGCAGTTGTTAATCTGTCGCATGTGGATAACTGAAGTGTCGCGTTCCAAGTTTCCCAAGCCATAAGATATCCATTCTATTCTAATATTTTTATTGATTCTTGCATGACAGAAAAGAATTTTGCATCAAATACGCGGAATAGGATGCAAGTCACGTTAGTGTGGTGATACTATTTCTTTCTCGTTGACAATTGATTTGAAAATTTTATAAATATGTTTCATCCTGAAAGTGTAACCAGATTTGGGAGTACATAATGTAATGCGGTCAAGCGTTTCAGCTTCAAACTTCTGGAAAATCTGTTAAAGAAATGCTAGCTCGTTATAACATACCTCATTCCCATTTTGACTACCAACAGTGAATTATTCGCTTCATCACGTGTTTCAAATGTATTTATTTATTATAATATAATAGAACATATTATGTTCAACTGTCCTGTTTTATTGCTGCTCCGATTCCATTTCAAATACGAGATCATATATCTTGAAAAAATAGCACTCCCTTGAGCGACTTGGTAACTTGTCGAAAACGTGCTCTGAATACAAATCTTCCACCACTTGCTATTCATTAATTATCAGGTGCAAGCGTAGCAGCTCTAGATAAGCAGAAGCTTTCTAGACAAACACTGAAGATAATTTCACCTCCGTAATTCCGAAAAACGTCACAACAACCTTGAGCTTCGGGAAAATGTACATACGGCCAGTTGTTAAAGAAATCATTGACTCCAGCTCGTATAGGTCCAACCTTTTTAAGCGAAATATCACTGCTCCTTTCAATCAGTTTCCTGTAATTTCCTATTGCATTTCCCCTGCATTTAGAGGACAGGAGAAACTGCCTAATTTTGGAGAATGCCTACCAACAGATGCAGCGGAAATCTCCTTTTTGCATAATGTTATAATCCTGGTTGTGGTGTTCAAAATACGAGTAGAAATAATATTATTTAGCACAAAGGTGTGTGAGTATACGCATATTTTTATGTGTTTCTCAAGCCTCGTCCGGTCTCTCCTTTACTGGGCACAAATCACAAACATAATAGACGCTGATAGTCTCTCTACTTCTCTCTGCAATTATGATACTGTTTTTGGTTAGAGAAAACTCAAGCGCTAGGAAATACACCAACGTATGAAGCTTGAAGAGAATATGTAGCTGACTGCGTGGAAAGCATAACATGGTTATGCTCATATGAAAGCATAATATTTCAAGTTCAATGCATCTTCTCTTGGCTTTGGCTTACATCAACATATCTATCATTAACCCAGCGACACATTGTTCTTATTAGCTGAGCTGGACAACAAATGTGCAAAAAACACTGATGATGGCTGACAGGAATTACAACTCCCCCAAAGACTCTACCCTGCGGAAAAAAACTGGGATATTTGTCAAACACCTTTCTCGGTTTTTCTCCTGGTACTTCGTATCTGCTTATGGTTTGGGATGCGATAAGCATTGCAAATATTTATACTTAAATGCCGAAGAACACAGTAGAAAATAAACCAGTGTATAACCTAGCAGCTCATCTCTTTGATAGTAAGTACAGGGTTTTTAGAATGCAGTTCTTAAATTGTTCTCTCAATTGTCAGATACAAATCCAAAGAATGATTCGCTTTTAGAAGCAATGAGTGCCTAATTAGTAGTAATTAGCCAGTTTGCTTGTCGTTTTTGCAAAGATATTTACTGCAACGCATTTACGTATGCTCAACTTCTCAACACGTCCAAAACCAAGTAAAAGTGCATTGTAATAAATTCGGGTGGTGTTAAAAATGTACCTCTCATTCATTGTAGCAATCATTTTTCTTCGTAGACTGAGATATAATGCAACAAGTTTGGAAACTCAACCCTAGTAGCTAAGTTTCTGACTAGTAGTACAATTTCATACACTTCTTGCATAACCGAATACGCCACATAAGCACATTATTTTACAATGCCTTTTCAGCTTGGCCAATATCAACTTGCCATGAGCATCTGAAGTTTTACTTAAATTTCAGTTTGTTTGTTTATGTCAAATTTGGAACTAAATTGAAAATTATTTTATTAAAATTTAATTCAATATTTCAACTTTGTACTTCAGTCTATTAAAAAAATAAACTTCATTAATTGACAAACAAGTTCATTTATAGAACATAACAATCAGCATTTTCCTGCAATATTTCGACTTTGCACTTCAGTCCATCAATAAGAAAGTTGAAACTGCATTAGTTGTAAAACGAATAAAAAATAAACATGTAATAGACTAATCGAAATTGGCCGTTTACATTTTTATCAAAATCAAAAACTGGACGAGATTATGGAGAAGGATAGAGCGCCTCCGCAATCTCTATACTTTATTCCAGTAGTTGTTTTGGCGTTCTCTGCAGTAGTCTCACCGTTGTTGCTTCTTTGTAAGCTTTTATAGCAGCATTATTTTTACCGTTTCAAACTTGATGATGCTGAGTTTTCACACGATTTGAGTTGATGAAAAAATGTAGAGACTTTTTCAAAAGTACTCTAGACTTTCTCAACAAATCAAACCGCTGGTACTTCACAAGTTCACAATTTATGTAAACTGTATGGATGTGTTGGTTTGTTTACAAAGATCGCATCCAAAACTGATGAAATTTCCCACCATGCGATTACCCGAAGAAAACCGTGTATTTTTCATCAATACAAATACTCTGGCCTTCTCCATGTAACCAAATAGTGGGATTTTGATATCCCCAAATCTGAGGAATGAAGTGGATGAGTCAATTTCCTAAAAACTCATATTTTTACCGGATCTGCCTTTCTTATTCGAAAAAAGCTAGCAGTAAGCAGTTTTCGTTGCCGTGTAATTTGGACAAGAGAGATGTAGCAACATTCTGCTATATGCGCTACGTATTTACGGTTAATTACGGAATACGCAAAAGTCAGCAGCCAAGGGACACTTCATTGTACAACCTGCTATAAACACTGATATGTACGTTGTCAAACACGAAAACACAATGCTTGTGTGGAATGTGGAGTCATGAAGTTGTTACAAAAAATTTAACCCAATTCTAATACACTATATATCCATATACGCACATTCCATAATGACAACCAATTCAACAAAGGAATGTAGAATTAGTTGACTCAATACTGCACATGTTGCTTCTTGAACGTTGGAAGTACTTCAAGCAGCCGTGGCTTTTAAAATAACGAACTGAAACTGCTTGACTACGCAAAGTCATATATGTTATCTGAACTCTTAATGTAAAGTGATATATTACGTACACATTTAATGCAAATATTTTTGCAGTTATTGTTAATTGCATTTCGTTTTCGATAACTCAAAACTGAAAAAGACGTGTATTGAATTTCCGTATATGCATCATGTATTAAAGCTATATAACGTATTCAGCTTACAGAAGGAAATTCTATTGATGTGCGACATATATTTTAGCCCCAGAGCTACAAAAAACTACACCTCAATCATAAAGGAAATGTTTTCTTACCTCAAGACGATCACAAAACCTGATGAAATTGACGAAATATATACACCCCACGTTTACAACTGCTCAATAGTTAAATTTAAATGAAATGCCGTTTTCTGAGTAAGCACTTCCCTTTTCATAATAATCTCACTGTCACAATTATCACAAGTAAAAAAGGGAACAATTTTCAAAAGTCTTTCAAGAATTCACTAAAAAAATAAACTCTGGTGTGCTTGTATTCAGACTTGTCTTCCTTCCTCTCCATAAATAACTGAACACGATTTGTGAGAAAGAACGAGCGACTCTTTTCTTTATCCAAGTACCCGAGGATCTCAAGTAAGCGTGCTCTCGTGCAAAATGAATCTCCCCCGAAGACTCTGATTTGCACGCTGGAAGTAATACTATTTGCAAACCTCCTGTCCTGCATGTTGCTGCTTACGAAGTGGGATGGGATGTGAACGTTACTTTGCTTGTTATGTACTGATGCAGATTGAGTATGTTTGGCATTCTATGTGTATTTGTCGAGCCCATACTTTTTTCAGCCTACTCCGTTCTCTCCTTTGCCGCACTCAAATCACAAACATAATAGACGCTGAGAGTCTCTTCACTTCTCTCTGCAATTGTGATACTGTTTTTAGTTAGAGACAACTCAACCACTAGTATATACACCAACGTATGAAGCAAGAAGAGAGTATTTAGCTGACTGCTTGGAAAGCATTATATGGCTATGCTTACTTGAAAGCATAATATTTCAAGTTCAATGCATCTTCTGTTGGCTTTGGTCTACATCAACATATCTATCATTAACGCAGCGACAACTTTTCTTGTTCGCTGAGCTAGACAACAAACGCGCAAAAAATACTGATGATGGCTGACAGGAACTCTTCCAAAGACTCTACCATGCGCAATTTAACGTGGGGATATTGTTCAACCCTTTCCTACTTGTTATCCTCGTTTTCCCGTTGCTGCTTCTGAGTTGGGATGTGACTCGCCAATGTGCATTGCAAATAATTATACGTATATGCCGAAGAGCAGCAAAAAACAAATTAACCACTACTGCATAATTACACAGCTCATCTCCTGGATCGTGAATGTTGAGTTTTTAGGATGCAGTTCTCAAGCTGTTCTCTCCATCATCATACAAATCCAAAGCATAATTTACCTGAAGAGGGAGTGAGTGCCTAATTAACTGGTTAGTGTTTTGTTATTTAAAACAACGCATTTACATATACTCTACTTGTCAAGAAGACCAAGATCAAGTAAAAGTGCATTGTAATAAATGCTTGTTGGGTTAAAAATAAAGCTGAGTCATGGGCCTGCGCAAGAAAAGCTCATTCTTTGTAGCATTAGTTTTTCCTTCGTGGATTATGATATTATGTAACAAATGGCAAAACAAGAACCTAACAGTTATTTTTTTCTGAATAGCAGTACAAAAATATATAGCTATTACAACGCGGTGTCAGCTTGGCCAATATCAAATTGCCATAAGCGTCTGAAGTTAGCAAAGCTATGACATTCAGTCAGTCAGCTTGAGCTCATTTAGAGAACAGAAAACTTTAACGCAATCCTTGCCCTTGTATGTCGTTGTGAACATTACTTACTTATGTCTAAATATCAATTCATCGCGCATCTTTCAACCTTTCATAGAATAAAAATTATAAAGGACTTATCTTTATTTGTCGTGCAATATTTCCATTCAAGTGACTAACTAAATATTAAAGTACATTGTTTGCATTTTAGTCTATTAACAAGAAAGAAAAACTCTATTAACTAACAAAGGAATTAGAAATACGAGTGTCATAAACTAATCGGAATTGGTCATTCACATTCTTATCAATATGCTAAATTAATTTGAAAATTTCTCGATTTCATTTGGAGGGAAAACCTGATTAGAAGTGCTTTATGTTTAGACCTCCAAGTCAATGAAATTCATAGGTACATGGCTGTAGATCCATGGCTCATCTATTTAGCAAAATAAAGAGACGGAACTGCATTTTGTTAGCGAAATAGTGACCAGCATCTAATTTTTAAAAAAATAGTAGAAATTTTTTAGAAGAATATTTTTAGAAGAGATAAAATGACCCAGCTTTTTCTCTTCATTACACTTTGTATTTTTACTGTTTATATGGAGTGTGACAGTAGTTTGTCACAGCTCTCATTACACAAATCGACTTTTTTGGGCAAATGCATGAATTTGCTTTTTGATAGCCTCCAGAATAACACACTTTTACGCAAACCGTGTTCACACGTAGTGTTATAAGTATTTACATAATATTATGCAATTCTAAAGCCACACTTTATTGCTTTCTCGATTACGAATCTTAGACAAAAAAATTGCAGAGTGTGAATCAGACTTGACCATGTTTCGGTTGCGCATTCCATCGACCTTTCTTTCCTATTTTGAAGATGAATTGATACCTATATGCTGAGATCACACTTTCAGTTCTTATGTACGTACATTCCCTAACCATCCAAAGTAGCTAAAAGTTATTACTAGTTTCCTATATCAATGCGTAAGCTCCATAACTTTCCATATAAACAACAACACCTCAATTACAAAAAATAAATTTTTCTTACCTCTAGATGATCCAAAAAAAATTAGTATGAGAAATGAGAATGACGAAAACTGACCTCGTGTACATACGCTTAGTGGTTAAATCGAAGTCCAAATTTTATAAAACTGTTAGCATTTGCATTTAAAAAAGGGAATAACTGTCATAAGTCGTTCAAAAGTCCATATAACCCGGAAAAATAAACTCTATTGTATTGAGTTTTGCCTTCCATCCTTTCCAAGATGAACTAGACAAGATTTTGGAGAAGGGTAGAGCGTCTCCCTAATCTCTTTCCTTTATCCCAATAGTTGTTTTGACTTTCTCTGCGGTTGTTGCTTCTTTGTAGGGGTTTATAGCCAGCATTGTTTTTTACCTGTCCAAACTACATGACTGTTGAGTTTTCACACGATTTGAGTTGATTAAAAGGTGTAGAGACTTTTCCAAAAGTACTCCACACTTTCTCCTCAATTCAAACCGCATGTATATTTTTTGTGTCATATCCGGAGAAATGAAGTTGATGAGACCATTATTATCTAAAAATGAGTATTTTACACATTATCCTTCACTTCACTATTCAAAAATCACGTTTTGTCGTAAAAAACTTTACGATTTATGTAAACCGTATTTATTGGTCGATTTCCAAAGATGGCATAAAAACATGGTGTAATTACCCACCATTCGATTACCTGCAGAAAACCGAGTATTTTTTATCATAGCAAATACTTGTGCTTCCTCCATGTAACCAAATGGTGGGATTTTGATATCCGCAAATTGGTGAAGCTGAAAGTTATTAGTTTTTAAATGAACGTGTACTCTGTATTGATCCCAAAACATCTTTGCAACTAATATAAAGTAAAAGCAACTTTTTAGCACTAGTATTCTCTTTTTAAAGTCCTCGCACTTTCCCCAAATAATTTCTATAAAGCTCAGTGAGAGCAATTTATATAAAATAACTAAACTTTATGTATGACACTTGTGCGTCATGTGTTCTATTTTACTTGCAGACTCAAACAATATGACTATTCGAAACCTTACTTCTTCTAAAATGACGATGACAAACCAATAGTAAAAAAACAAACTAAGATTAATACCAAAACTCTCATTCCAAACGGAGTTTTTAACTAGCTAGCCATAAACCATCATGTTACTCAGATGGTGAAGAATTCATCAGTGTATTGAATTCCAATTAACAGGTATTGGTTGAGTTAAACAAAAGATTACGTAGAAAGTTCGAGCTGAGGTTGATTAAACCGGACATGTGCAAATAGAAATAAGTCGAGATTTATTAATTCTCCCATTTTATATCCTTATAACTTACACTTGTGCTCTAAGCACAATCTACCCTTGATTCCCAAAAGATACTTTCTCTGGCCAAATTATCTGCAGCTTTCATCTAAATCTGAAACCTTTGTAGGCATGTGCAACTACCGAGAGGCTAAATGTTCTTGGTTTTTTGTATTTGTGCCTGTATATTATCATTGCAACGGTGACCTTTGTGATGACGTACCTTTTCTCACCATGACTTGAAATTTAAAAATGAACCAACGGCTCCAAAGACACTAACACAATTATCACAAGTGTAACAATTTCAGAAAAAGGGAAAAACTGTTAAAAGTCTTTCAAAAGTCCATATTCACTGGAAAAAACGTTATCGTGATCCGCTTGTTTCTTGTCTTACTTCATACCCACAGAGAAATACGAGGGATGGAACAAACGAAATATTTCATTGTCTCAATCACAAAAGCAAACCTTTCAACAAAAGGAAACGAAGCACCGTGTTTCAAAAGTCATCAAAAATGTTAAATGTATCGTCAACTAAAGTTTTGTTTTTTTTCCTCCTCATAAACAACTGGGAATAGCAAGAAAATACCTAGTGATGCATATTCAATTTTGGCCAAAGATCACACGCGTTGAAGCATCTTGAGTGGGGTGAAATGGGAATGGCAAATATAGTGGCTTTGTTTTGCTTGATGCATTCATCTGGGAAAAAATTGGCTATGCAAAATCAGTAGCCCGTGAATTATGCATTTTGACAATATATGAGTTTATATGGATGTATTTGATGCACTGTTGTAACTTACATACATATATAAAGGCTTTTGCGAATACTCAAGTCCTCAAGGTTTTCAAAGCAAGTAAAAGTGTGTTGGAATAAATGCGTGTGGTGTTAAAAATACATATCAGATCAATTATATGACTGCGCAAGTCGAGGTCATACCTTTAACACTTGACTAGTTAACAAATACAATGCTTTGTTATAATCTATTTT
>JAQGAP010000379.1:0-38091 GCA_034697805.1 Orchesella bifasciata | reverse complement strand
CTTATCAGCCATGCAAATACATTTACTTCACCTCTTTGAAACATTCTGTTTTTGCCCAATATTTTTCCAAGTTTTTATACTCTCCAGTTTCTTTGAAATGTACCTTACCGGTAACTATTGAAAGCGATGATGATGAGAAGAGTGGGGATTAACCAAATGTGTTTACGTCTCACTTCATGACTTTTATGAATACACTTCATCTTCTTAACAATATCACAATGACCATCTGGAGTTCATAAATGGGGAAATGATTACAGGCTCTGGGAGACAATTAGCCACTATTTATAATAGTGCAGAGTCACGATGATTTTTGACGAGTTGTGCAAATTTACGAGGGGGCGGACATATTAGCATATCACATCAATTTATCTACAACTTGCACTTGTAATGGTGAAGCTCAAAAATGGTTTGATATTTGTCCAACAGCAATTTGGCATTTGTCATCCTTTCCAGGTCCATTCTATTCCATATGTATTTCAAAAATGGCATTGAAAATTTTACCAAAAATGAAAGAAAAATGGGATGAACAAGTATTATATTTATTCAGAGAAGGTGGATGATGATCATCAGATTTTGGTAAAAAACGGATCATATTGTTTTGGCGAGAAAAAAATAGGGATGAGTGTTTACAAACACAAAAATCCTTACTACGTCTTCCGCGAATTATTAAAAGGCACTTTGGAACTAACAAATTACAATGTTCTTTTGTTGCATTTTTTCTTCATTCATCCATCTCGACTCGACTCAGGCCCATGTTCGTTTGCATCAGCAAGCAACCATTTTTATTTTGGTAATTATTGTTGCACTTTCTGCAGACAACAATAAAGAAGATGAGCTGAGTCGTAAATAATACATTTTTCGTGTGTAGCCCTTCCCACTTTTGGTGCTGAGCAGTATAATATAATAATATTTGCTTTTCATGATATGATGTTATTTATGTATCATCATCATTTTCAATTTTTTGCCTTTTCAGACTTGACTTGATTGTTTCAATTTGTTGCAACACTGATGCAGACGAAGCAGGTAGCTGGTAGCGCACATAATTTTCGAATAAAAAGATGCACAATATTATGAGGGTTAGACGTGCTAGAAAAAGACCATTTAGCTCTTGCTGCTACCGCTACCTTGTTTTAGCACAAGTTTTGATGTAAAATTGAAGGTTGTAGTTAAAAATTTGCTTGTTTGCAAATTAAACACTGTGATTTTCCATTATGAAAGCTCAAGGTCATTAAAAGGAGAGTAACAAAAACTTGACAAAAAGGCAATTTCATCCTCAAATTATTATCATCATAATCATTCATCAGGATCAGGTGAAGAGCACTTCAACAATTTTTCTTAGAAATTGGGCGAATTTACTTGAAGATGAGATATGTATTTTAGGCAAAACTGGTTTCAAATTTTAGAATATGCACGGTAATGATAAGCAACCAGGTAAAATTCTTAGAATAATAATAAACAAAGATAAAAAGTGGACAAGGAAGAGAACTCATGAAATATTGCAGTGTGTCACCTACAGTGCCAGAAAACATCCTTTTTTGGGTTTAATCATTGAGACGGGAGAGGAGGAGGACCAAACAGGAATTAAAACAAATGCCAAAATGCAAATGGAATTGACATGAGAATCACGTTCAACATTCAGCACATCGTCAAACATTATTATTACATTTGCAATCAAATCAATATCAGATGCAACATGCAACTAGGACCACGCTAACATTTTGGTTGATCAGCTCCGCTGATTGAAGGCACTAGCAAAATTAAATGTGATGTAAATCTCTGCATCTAGTGAATCTTGGCATGAATTCGCATCTAGTAAAATTACGCCTGATT
Source organism: Orchesella bifasciata (assembly GCA_034697805.1). NCBI lineage: Eukaryota > Metazoa > Arthropoda > Collembola > Entomobryomorpha > Orchesellidae > Orchesella > Orchesella bifasciata. Next base: position 36,261 of record JAQGAP010000379.1, on the reverse strand, counting down.
AACACAAGGTGAAACAAATGGTAGGTGATGCTGAGCTCAAAATTATCAAAGCGGACACACACTAATTTTCCTTGAACTACTGCGGTACTATGGGTTTACTGCGACTTGTGTTCTGCATCTTTTGTTTTTGCGAGGAAAAAGGATGTAAACGGCGATGCGGTCCCATCCAACCTGACATTATGCCACGTAACATCCCAAGTGTTACCTGATTTTAATCAAGAAAATACTCTGGAAAACTCTTGTAACAGTCATTATAAGAAAGGAACTCGTTATCTGAGCTCAGTCAGTGTCGTCCTACATATTAGGATAATGTATTCCCTGCACGACTTGCGTCAACTCAAGAATCCATCAAATCAAAGATACAAGCTATTGTCATTGTCACGGCTTTGTGAACACAAATATATGTGTTTACGGATGAGTTTCGTTCACACTTCCACTCCATCTATAACAGGAGTATAGAGGAGTTCACATTATGCTATTTAGGTAGGTAAATTATGGGTTGTAGCCAGTAGTTAATCCATTATCTTCCTTGGTTTGCAATGCAAACAAATATTTGCTATTAAAAGCATATCTGTTCCCTTTGTGCCTATGTAAATACACATCGAAACATTGATATTTGCGTACATTGTTTTTTATTTGAGATGATCTTTACGGATGGATAGATTTCGATGCATGAGTTTGGCTGCTAAATCAGCACTGACGATCATCCAAAATTGAGTTGACTACAGACAGCATTTTCCTTTGTGCATAAATCACAAAATGGCAATTCCACGGTTTTAGCTGCAGAAAAATTGCGTTTCAACCAAAGCAAATAGACAGATGCCATTTGATCTTCATGGGTCGCTGACTTGCTTGCTCTCAAGACGAAAAGAACGTGATGCAGCTTTGCTGATCTTCATGTATAGATTATAAATATTGATTTAATTTTATTTTGATAATTCTGTTTTCTTCTTTTGTGCCAGCTGCTCTCCCTAACCTACTGACTCTTTTTTAATAAGAATGGCATCCATTTTATGTATCATTGTAGCCCTTTGCAATAAGCTACCCAAGTCCTGTGAAGAATCCGGGAAGTTGGGGGTGAATTAGGATGAACTTTGATTTCAATCGCATAACTGTTCAGGATGGAGCAATCTTTTAGGGATACTGCCAATACTAATTTACTTTTTAAGGGCAATTAAACAAGGGATGAGTTAGCAATAATGCGATACGATACAATCATTTGTTTTCAAAAAATTTACCCATGCTGCGTCAAGCCATAAAACGTTCGTCTGCCCTGTACCTGATGTGCTTGTTCTTGTTCACAGGTTTATTCTTACTAGCTGCCTTCAACAGCATTTTACTTTTGATTGGATTTAATATATCTAATCTACAGGATTTAAAGGCTGGAATAATGCCGTCAGGTTTCGATTATGCATTTTATTATTGCATTAACAACTGTTGCATAAAAATTATATCATTAAGGTTGGGTAGTTGGGTGAGAAGAGTTTATATTCATTAAAAAACTAACTTGTAAACTGCAATTTTCTCGCGAAATGGGAAGTTCCTTCCAGATAAGATGCTGGAATGCCGCCTTCATTTTATTGCAATTTCCACGGAATGAGTTCATTTTTCATTATGTTTTATGTTCATTTTCGAGACAAAAGTGCATAATGGAGGTAGTAAATGTGGTTGATTCATGAACGCAAACCTATTATTACTACATGTTATGCAGTAAGTTGATGTTGGTATTACGTATTATTTGAGTGCTCATAATATTGTGGCTACATTCATAATATTTTAATGATTTTATCTGCAAACTCATCACAAATTTAACCTTAAAATGGTTTTTAAAAAGAAACTTGTATAAATTTTTTCAACTATTAACGTTATGTACTTAAGACGGTTATCTCTATTACTCACAAGTCACGACTTCCAGAGAAAAGAAGGATTGAGGATGAGGAAAGAATGCTACATCGAATTAATACACATCATAAATGTACACATCACATTACATTCAGCCATCACGGTTTTCTTGCCACGGTCTTGGTCACAATTTTTGGCACGCTAGGATGGGAAACCATGCATGAAACTGTGACTTAAGAATTATGAACACTTCTTGGATAGTTTTTAAACACGAGAAAAAATCCTCGTGAGATTTATGACAAACGTTTTGATGAAAGAAAAAAGATAATGTTGCAAGTTTGGAATTGAATATCTTCCGTGTCCTCTTCTTTAATGGCAAACGCAACTTCTCCAGCCAAAGTGACTTAATCGATTGGCAGTAATCTAGCCTTGTGCATAATATATCTCGGTTGCACAGACAAGGTATACCGATGCACCAAGGCCTTTTGTTGGAAGATCAGATATCATTCACATTTCATAATGAATTCACATTAAACATAGTAAAATGCAAGTTACAAGCAACTTTAAATGTAAAGATTTTTGCAAAATGCCGATTCATTTATGGCCATCCTTGTTTGATAACGCTACTGCTGCAGCTCCCGGTATTTTAAAAACAAATACCTAGCATAACATGTAATATTATGATAGTATCTTCCATTTTTTAGTGGAATTGCAGAGTGGAAATGTTAGAAATATTAACATTTCCTCAATGACCTCAACACATTAAGATTTTTAATGATATGCAGCTGCTGCCGTGTTGCGCTCGAATTGTAGTAATAATGCTAACTAATTATCTACATTTTACCCTACACAAAAAGAGTTTTGTTACAATTCAACTTGATGCTTTTTTTATTAATATCATCATTATATTGTTGTCGGCCGTTGTTATCTAAAAATTAGCCATCCTCCACTTCTGACTCAGAGAAACAGGTAGTTTGTGTGTTTTTCTCTTCTTGTACCACATTTATTACTCCCAAAAGGAAATTATTGCAATGGGAGTCCAATCAGATATTGTATTCGACAACAATATTGTAATGTGTACTTTACAATTTTTGTTGGCAACAACCAACACACTGCTGCTGATCTCCTAAAGTTCTTATGATCCACATTGTAGGTAGTCGTTACAAACAATGAATGTATGTAATATAATGCCTGAATCATCATCATTACGTCCAATTTTTTGCTTCTTCTAAATAATCCTAACCAAAAATCTTTGTGGCATCTGCATGTACGCTATTACGCACTGGCTTGCTTCTTTCTTTAGTGCCCGAGTGTCTTGTGCAGAAATAATTTTTTTACCACCACCACCGTTACCATTATCTACTTTTTTTTCAAGTGCGGAGGAGAAGATGCCGTCTTGTATTCGATATTATATGAAACAGAAACTATGTGTGTAGTGGCGGATACCTAAAATGAGTTTTTGTCAGTTTTGCATGTAAATGTACACTAAAATGAATGAAAGATATATGGTGGTGATGTTTATGATACAATATGGTAAAGCAAAAGCGCATCGCAGCAGTAGTTCGCAATATTTTTTCTTGTGACTTGACTGAGGTTATATAAAACTTCAATGTCTTCCTTGGGATCCTTGCTTATTGTGATTTGAAGACTTGAAAGGTGAAGTCAATCAGAATTTCTTCTCTGCTGTTTCATAATTACCAAAGTGTTCGTTGCTCGTGCTCGTTCTAGAACTCATTTGTGATAGTAAAAAGATATTTAGTGTTGGAAAACGTTGGAAAGGGTCACTCACGCCAAAGAAGTAATAAAAAAGGTATGCTGTTTATAGCTGCTGCTTGAATCCGTATTTATGCAAAACGCTCGTTTCTCACTCAAGCTTATCTGAAGACTGCGCCCTGTATTAGTACGTTCATGCTCACGACATCATTTGTGACTTGTAGTTTGTAGTACACCTCCAATATATATATATATCTTTAGGTACCTGCTGGGATAATAATATTTCAATCATATCATATTTTTTCATACATGATGGAAGTAGCACTGTGTTCTTATCATACTTAACGTAAACGTAACCCTTTTTTTCTCAGGCGTAGTAAAATTTTTAGGCATAAGCCACAGATTAGCATTGAAACGTGCAAGGAAACTCTTGTACTTCACCTTTATTACATGAGGAAGTTGCACTGGGAGATAAGTAGCAGCGACTACTTGTGTGTGCTTCGTTTTTATATGGAAGAATGTGTGTGGTGATGATATATATGGGGATTCGAAGTCCATTAGTTAGTGCTTTTTTGGCATTATCATCAGTTGTTGTTGGAGTTGTTTTTTGTCTGATATCAGTGATATATCCTTCACTTCCATTGTTGCTTGTATCAGTTGCTGTATCACATCACTCACTTATAGACTCAACTCATCCTCTTGTTTATAAAGACGCATTATTAACTTGTTGGAGTTTCCATCATCTTCTGTGCCAAAAAAAGGAGAAGAAGGCTTCCTTGGGTGTATTTTTTAGAAAGGGAAGGAAATTTCTGGGAGTTGATTAAAATCAATAATATTTTTTGTAAGGTTTGCTCAGATAATTTGATTACTATAATAACTCAAGCAAGTCAGATTTTGCGTTACGTTGCGTCATCAATTTGGGTGAAGGATCAAGATTTTCATACAAATTAATTGGGAATGGCGTCTGGAAAAAAGAGGCGTCTTTGCTGTTTTGTTCAATGCTACAGAACACACTAAGCATTAGTAAACATCCTTGAAACCTTTGTATCCTTGATCTTTGTTGGTTTTATATGAGAGCAGGTTCTTGTTCAGAACTTTTTAATGGGCTTACACCAAACTGAGGTTTAGCATATTAGTTTAACGGTAGCCTTCTTCCTTGTACAGGAAGTTTCATCAAGATGAAGAGGTTAAGTAAGCAAGTGTATGATTAATACAATGTTGCTGGAGATAAGAAGTGTTAGTCACTGGAAGAATTTGATCATGAATTTATTAGTCATGTGCTACATGGAGTCTCGGGATTGTTCGAGATAAAAATAACATATAAAACTTGGCCACACGTAACGTTTTCTAATTAGTTTTGATTTGTGTTCCCTCACAGCAACAACCAGCTCCAGTTCATCATCAGTTTTTGTGATACTTTTGTGATTAAAAGTTTTGGAAAAGGATTTCAATATGAAGTACTCATACGTTTTCTGTTTTGCTGCCCTCTTTGTCATCCGTAAGTACAAATTACCTTCTTGGTCAATGTCAATAGTTCAGTTTAAAGATGTTACATTATTCAAGTTTCACATTTTATACTTCGATTTCATCCCTATAGAATGCAGTGCCAGGCCTCAACAACCCCCAACCGCCTCCCCTCCCCCAGAAACAGTCATGACTGACCCTGAAACCCCATCCGACGTCACGGAGCAAGTGGTTTTCGACGAGGTTCCAACTGTAGGGGGAAATCAAGACGAGTCAGACTCAGTCCCCGTTACCACAGATCTTCCAACTAATGTAGAATCTCAAGACGATGATGTAACAACCATTAGCCCCGTGATGATGGACGAAATTGTGGAAGCCAACACGGAACCAGCTTCAGTACCAGTCAGTGGCTCCAGTCAAGAATCTACCGCAGCGGATGATAGCAGTATGCCTGATGCAACAACCGTGTCACCATCACCGTCTTCCGACTAAAATAAATATTGGCTAGCATAAATAACCCAACCAGGCAAGATTTTTTTTCAATGAGCAGAGGATGAAAATTGACTTGAAGAACTTTTGCAAATTTTTGCATTTTTGTTTGTTTTTTATATTAATTTCTTGTTTTATTTTTTTTGGATAGTAATTTGAGGTCAGTCATTTATATAGAATATTTAGATATATTTACAATACTACTACGAGGTATAGATGGTAAGTTGGATAATAATATTATGTACGTGAGTTGAGTAGAGTTAGTCGGACAAGGGAATTTAGGGAGAAAAAAGTTTTTGATTGGACTTAATTACAAAATTGGATTCATCTCTGTTGAAAGTAATGAGAGTCAAGAAGACAACCAAAAAAAGAGACTTACAATTACAATACGCAAGATCTAACAGGCCTTCGCTTCGGGGATAACGTTGAATGAATTGAATGTAATATATTTTCAAGACTGAAATATCATCATCATGATATTATGATTGTGACTGTGTACGTGTACTTTCAAATGAACATGAGAAATGCAAGATGCATTTTTGGCAATGATGATAATACGATTGAAGTGATGTGATAGTGCATTCATCTTTCATCTTCATTCACTAAGGATGCTGATGGGTGATGTATAAGGTGCACAATCCCATCACATTTCCATTATTCATTCATTGTCAAAAAGTATAGGGGATTATGCAACAAATTATTGCTGTTGCATATATCTGCATTATTAAAATCAAAATGCATCCATTCATTCATCTAGTAGTTAGACATTGAAAATCATAGTATTATTTCTTACAAACCAGTCGTGTATTTGTGTTAGGCTAGGCAGGGAGACAGGTAGTAGCAGGACAATTTTAGAAAATATATAGTTTCTCGTTCGTGATAATATTTTTGTCCTTCAGGCAAAAAATGATTGTCACTAATACTAATCGTCAGAAAGGGGAAGATTAAAGGGATGCTTTTTCTGCATAGTCATTTTGTTTGAGAGTGGAGTAGCTGTATGGAACATCCATTGAATGATATTATGATGACATGATTGTTGTTGTCTATTTACGTGCAGACGTTATATTATGTTTATATGGTAGAAACTGATTTGAATGTAAGATAATTTTATACTTACATAAATATAATGTATAATGTATAATATATATAACGTGTTGAGGCTTCGAATCACCTTTCATTTTTATTAAAACAGTCTGACAGTTGTACATTTTTATGAATAGCAAATATTATATGTCTGGCCAATTTGGGAAATATTATTATGTATTTCATTTCATCTCGCCGGTCTTTCACTCTGACCAAAAGGAACTTGCATTACATTCAACATTGTAATTATAAAGGCTCTTCTTCATTTTGATAACATCTTCTTTGTATATATGAGAATTGCATTTTAAAGTTTTTAATACAGTTGGATGCATCTGCCTGCACTGCAATTAGCTGCAAGGCAGAGCAGATGCCGGCATTGCTTGCTAAGTTGAAACGTCCATGGAGTCTACCTCTCTGTCGAAAACATTTTTGCATCTGCAATGCAAAATTGCGGTAACATGCTGTGCATCCAAAATGAAACATCCATGAGCTCATTTTTATAAGGCAGTTTGCAGTTCAGAGAAATGGAGAAGGTGAATCGTCTGAGACGTCTACAGTCTACCTCTACAATGCCCTCTCATTCATGAGACTCACTCAAGAAGACAAAGAACAAGGGCTATAAAATGTTATATTAGTATGTGGAATCATAGATGCGTGTATGACATGCGCATTTTTTTGCAGAAAAGTCAATTAATGAAAAACATCAATAACATTCCCTGCTGTGAATCTAAATTACGTCTAATGTGCAGCTACTGTTCCACTAATTGCGATGAAAGTCACCGCACCTACTATGCACCTTGCTACAGAATAGGATCATCTCAAACGTCAGAAGCTGAGAGCACTTGTGGATGAAACTACTACAAATATGTACCTAAATGACTTCAACTTGTAAAATGGTCATTTGTTCCGAAGGTCAGCTGGTTCCAGGTGGAGAGAGCTTGTTCAACACGCAAATATTATTTTGGAGAAACGATCATGAGCGAAAAGCTTAGAGTTATTGCGAGCAAGACAATTTCAACGTGTAAAACGCATGCTTTATCGTGTATTCGTAACATGAGCATATACATTAGTCATATAAGAGTTGGCCTTTGTTGTCTAGCGTATAATATTACTATTACCAAGTTTATTGGCATGCTTTGGTTGCATGCAACACTCCACCGTCTTCTAGTCTCTGAAGTATGCGTGTTCTGGCTTTTGACTCTTCACATTTTCATCCCTTTTTACACCACCACCACCACCAAACCACACTTTGATTCCATTCCATTGCAGCAGGTCACGTCAAAGATGCGAAACAGAAGAAATACTAACAACTTTAGCACACGGAGCAGGTTTTTAGTAAAAACTCTCTCTCGTTTCGTCTTGATAATGAGCGATGATGACGATTATTTTGCTACAGGGTGAACACTATAATTCCATCCGACTTGATCAAGATGATGATGGGGATGGGAAGTACGCATAAAATACACACTTGCAGAAACATGGAAAGGTTACATTTTCATAGTAAAACGATCTTGTCTGCATTGTTGCTAATATGCCATGATGATAATACTACTGTGAGGAAGGTTTCAGAGATAATCATGGGGAAGAAATAATACGGAATGGTAGAAAGAAAAATGATTTTCAAGACAAGTTCGGGCCCAATATATGAATGATATGATTCACTTCAGGAGTATCGAAAGGGAGCAAAAAATCAGCCCAGAGCTCTGCGTAAATAAGCAAAAAGCAAAGACAAAAAAGGTTTCAATTGATTGGTAAAGTCGTGCATTGACGGTTGCAAACAGTTTTTGCGAGGAAATAACTTAAAGACAAAAAACATGATGAAGTTTCCCTGTATTGCCATATCTTTTGCAGTTTTAGGTAAGGGTTTTAGGGTTTAGAACCCTAATAATTTATATTTCAATCAAAATGGTGAATGGTTCCATGCAAAATATTTGTGAATTTTGCATTATGATTTTAAGGTGTCATTTCGACAACCTTGGCTGCACCATGGGTCGTCCTTGACACAAGAAATGACATGCTGGCCATGTCCTCCGAAGTTTCCGAAGTTGTAGCAACGACTGCTACTGCTCTTCCGGAAGTAGAAGCCGTCACCGTTGTACCAGAAAACATTGTTGATGACGACGTCGCAGCTGCCACTGAACCCCAACCTGAGCCTGAGGTGGCTGCAGTTGGAGTGGATGCAAATGATGCAGAAGTGGTGGCTACAACGCAAGCGGATGACGCAGTCATTGAAACTACCACATTGAGACAGGAACCTGAACCTGTAGTTCCATTATCGGACATAAAGGAAGAAGACATTGTTTCAAAAGAGGGTCCCTTTATCCCAAGGGAAAAGCAGAATTCCATCAAAGAAGAAGTGAAGAAACAAGTGCGACAAAGTGTGGAAACAGCTCATAAAAAGATTCATGATATTATTAAGAAGCACAAATTTGCCATGTAAGAGGTTCAAATTGAATTTCAGTTTTATGTACCTACTTTTTATAGTCTAATAAACTTCGCTTATTAACATGAATAGACACTCACATCCTATAACTATATTCATTCAGACAGACATTAGCTGTAAATCGGCAGTTAAGTACAATGATGAGATAAAATCACATTAAATTATGCTATACCAAGGTAATCATTATGATGCTGACGATGTCACAAGCTCTAAATTACGCATGCAATTTATTTCAACGTTAATAATTATTACCATTACATTACACATATCACATACTCCATCTTTAAATTAGTCGGAGGAGGTTGGGAAAGGAGAGGTTTCGGAGAAAAAAAGAAAGGTTTATTCAAAATGAAGGTCGAATCATTGATACTCGTCCTGTGCGTAGTAGGGGCAGCATACGGAGTTGACGAGGATAATCTCAGGAAGGTGCGCTGCGAAGCCTTCACTCAAAAATCAACTGATCTGGATCGGGACTGGGTGAATTACAATTCCCCATTATAATATATAATTTGACTGTTTCAGAGGAGGAGTGAAAAGCATTGTTACGTTAACTCATGTTCAGTACAGGTCAGTTAAAGTCTGGTACAGCCCGTTGACCAACAAATTGGATGTGTATCGGATGTCTCGTGAAATCTTACAAAAACCTGCACAGGAAATTCCAGACCATGATATTTACTACGAGGCTTGTATTACATACCAACCAAATGAAGAGGAAGGTGGATACGCGATTAACGGGTTTGATAATCAAGAATCATTTGTAAGAACCCTTGAAACAGATGGGCCTGGTACTCAAGTAATGGAGTCAGACTACAAATACGGTATTAACATGAATGATGATTAATATTCAGTTCGTTGGATAATCTACTTAGAAGTTGAAGACTATTTTTGCTTGTTTGAATAGGGGTTAACGGTAACGGCACAATTGTACTGACTGACAACAAGTCGTACGTCTTGAATGTCATTTGTGACAGAAACACACTGGTCTGGAACGTCTGGTCTGTGACCAAGACTTTGGATCCCAAAATAGTTTCCAAAGTATATACCTTGACACACAAAATGGGATTTTACCGAGAAAATTTTGTTGTGATCAATTACGACTACTGTAAACACCTACCAAAAAATTAAGAGCCACGAAATGATATTCTGCAGAAATCGGCACACGGATCTGGAATATATTTCTGTTATAACTTCAATAAATAAGATCATCTTTTTTTGAAAAATTACGCATCTCAGCATATATTTAATATCGTTTCATAAGAAAAACATCACGAGCAATGCAAATAAAATGAAAATCCAAAATCAGATTCCATAAAAACTCATTCATCCTTAAGTTCAAATCAACCATAATATAGATCTTTGTTAAAACAAACCACAAGACAAATCACTTGTAAAACATAAACAATGGATATCTTCAGTCTCTGTTGTTGTAGGTATTGTATGTTAGGTCACGACAAGTTATTGATAAGCGGATAATGTCACATGAAGTTGTAAACTTAGGATAGCTCAAGTGCCTCCAGTTCTTCAATTAGTGAAGATTCCTTCGATAATTTCTCCTGTTGATTTTTCTCTAACGTCTTGCCTTCCTTTTGCAAGTCTTTCAATTTCTCGATTGCTTCTATTTTCTAATATTAAGTAAAAATAACAATTAAAAACGGAAGCACATTTAAAAAATACAAACTATGGATAAATTATTCACCTTTTTAACTGCCCGAATTTTCTTTTCTTTGTCTGAAAATGCGCTACTTGAAGGAGGAGGTACAGCTGCTTTTGGTGCGGCTTTAGCTGGTACGGCTGCGGCACCTCCACCTATGATTCCACGTTTACTGGGTGGCACGTATGCTGCTGCCTTCTTTTCTTCAACTGAAATAGCAACTTCGTGTTATTAAACTACAATTTATTAGCTGTTGTAAAGTTAACAAACATCATCACATCATCCATGTCTTACCTCGAGCAACAGGTTTATTTCCAAGTTGCTTGTTTAGGTTATCAAGCTTATCGTCTGGAAATGGTGGTGGTGGGTCCCTCAGGAAAGGTAAGATTCCAAACAAATGCTTGGTCGCCTCCCACTCATGAACTTGTTTCCCAGTAAAATCCCAAACACGAAATTTGTTCCCAACCTGCATTCTTGGTGCGGTGGTGGCAGTAATGAAATGAACTCCGTCTGCAAAGTTACAAATTTTCGGATGAGTTCGGTATATTTTGTTTTTTAAAGCGCAAAAATTGTTTTAAAAATATATTTTTTACCATTTAGCCAGGTTAATTGAGTAGTTTCAGATGCAGAACACGTGGCAATCATTTTCTTTAATTTCTTAACTTCCCAAATCTCAATTTTTCCTTGAGATAAATTTCCAAACCCTCCCAACAACAGAAGATTACCCTGAGGATTAAAATGAATAGCGTTTCGTGCTGATACGTCCATGTCCAAAATAATTTGGCACCTATAATAAATCATGAACAAAGAGCACATATTATATTAATTGATTGTTTGAAAAAATCTAAACATAAATGAAGGAACAAAAATAACTTACTTTGAATTCATGAGTGCAGCCCTGGTGTGTGGCATTTTTCCACTGATAATAGCAAACTCATTAGAATTCGGACTCCACTCTGCAGCATGAATCACAGCCGAGTCAGCTTCAGTTTGAATCACAGCAGTTTCGCCCTTTGTGTCCAAATAGTGTAACATAGTTTTCCCATAATAGGACTGTCCAGTTTTATCAATATCAGTTGATGTAATTAACAGCACAGCGTTTCCTTTGGGACTCCATTTCATTTCAACCCTGTCAGCCTGGAAGAAACTCTTGGATGAAATAATATTCTCAAAGTTGGGATATCTGTACATTCTGGCAAAGGAAGGTTGTCCTTTAATTGTTGCTGGAATAAAGCATAAGACATGCAGCGGGCCATTTCCAGGTGACACTGAAAACTTGGCTACTTTCAAATTGTCCGGTGTCTTTTTTGCCGTATTTTGAAAGTCTGGAACTTGAGAGAAGAAAACAGTGTTGTTTGATTGGCGAGCAAACACTGTTTCGTCGTGAGAAAATTGAGTGTCTGGCTGCTTGCTCAGCTTCAGTGAATGCACCACTTTGACATCCTTTCCCCCACTAATCCAAGTTATTTTAAAGTTGTCTTGATCTGCAAAAGAATCACAATTTAAATTTAAAAGGAAATTTAAAAGTAAAGCCTCTACCCATGATTTCAAATTATATACATACGTTGACTCGGATTATCCCAGGTGATAAGATAATTTCCCTGCGGAGAAAATGATGCTCCTAAAACTCGGCTTGGAACTGTGCACTTCAAGCTTCCATCCGTGGTGCTGAATATATTTACTCTACAGCCAGCCAAACAATCATAAACATGATGATTAAACTATCAAAAACTGGAACACATGAAGCAGGACCATCTTATCTTCATTTTACAAACCTGGAATTATTCCCGACAGCGACCAGGTATCCATTTCCAGAAACTGTTGTAAACCGTGCCTCCTCCAAGTCTTCCTTGAAGTCATTCCATTTCTCAAACTTGGGTGGTCCATTAATTGCATAAGTCCCACTGGACTCTTTCACTAAATTTCCAAAAACAATTCAACTAATCGTAAGTTCCATGCAAAATCACAAAAACGAAACCATCATAATATACAAAATCCTTTTTTCTTTACCTAAAAAAACGCTGGTAGCCGCCATAACACTGTTCTCATTCAGACTTTCAAAAGCACCCTAGCCGAACACGCACCACGGTTGAATTAAAATCACGGAACTGATTAAAGGTGAACCGGAAATGCCATTATCACAAACAATCCTACCTAAACCCACTGGCTGCACTTCCACCACAAACAACAAATGCACGCAGAAGAGCCAAGAAAAGCATTTCTTCGAAATGTGCAATCTGTTCTGCTATGTACATTTTCCCATTCGTATTTTGTTCCCATTTCAGATCCTCTTCGTGGGTGATTCTTTACAAACAGATGCTCTTATATATAAAAATATACCTAAGAGTGTACTTTAGTAGCTCATTTATGGAAAGCAGGTGATGATCATCTTGATTCTCACAGAACAGTTGTTGGAGTCCCACCCTATTTATTTACTCAAGTTTGGGTTTAAGTGGTTACAGTCCGGATGATTGGTTCCAGAGACGATTAAATTTGAAGGGGAAATATTTTGTGATTAACACGTTTTTTGTTGAAAAGATTCTAGTCAGGAATTGTACTATAGAAATGTATCATAAATCGATCTCACTATTTGTCATCACGCTGGCCACTGCCTTTGCAGTGGCGGAGGATTCTGTGACCTTTGTAGCTAAACCTGGAACCCTCCATTTTAACTCGAATAGTGAGAAGATCACGTCGGTTCAGTTGGCTAATGTGGTTCTTACGTCGATGGGATTCACTGTTGATTTGGTAAGGAAGGGAAATTATAAATTAGTATGTTTTTTGGGAGGGAGTTGGAAATTTATGGAAAGATGTTTGAAACACGTGTATTTGTGACTTTACAGAGGAACGGAGGATGGAATGGAGCATATATCTCAAGTCCTTTCAATCCTCCAAGGGTCGTTGTTGGGTTGAGGGTACGTGATTCTTCGACTTTTGAAAGGTTGGCAGGTCGCGAAATCCCGTTGTTTGAAAATCTGAAGTGGGATGAACTATTCTCGGTTCTCGTGGAAAGAGGAGAGAAGCGACTGGATAATCTGAGGTGAATCTTCATCATTTTTGTCTTTTCCATTTATGTTCTTTTTCGTTTATATTCGTATTTAACGGTTATGTATTTTTTGGGTAGGTCCGACTATTTCTTCGTCAACGAGGAAAATGCTGTGGCCCAATCTGTATTTCTGTTGGACAAGCTATCAAAGGACGTTGTTGAAAATGGGACTGTTGCACCAATTATCTACTTTGCCGACATGACAAGGGCCCATGTTGTCTCCGCTGATATGGATGAAAGTGCCAAGAAACTTGTAGAATCTGTGGAAGCTCTCAACGGTATCATGATCCTTGTAAAGAGCAGTGATATTACTCCTCACCATTCCAGAAGAACGAGACAAGCAACAGAGGATCCAAAAAATGTAAGGCGAATCAGTTTATCAGACCATTATTAAAAATCTGAATGCACTTAAACACTGTGAACTAAACTTGTGGTAATTTATTTTTTAGCCAATGAATTTGGCTGAGGACTTTAGTGAAGACTATCCAGTCATTTTCAATATCTTGCTCTTTATCGGAATATCCTTGACCCTCGCTCTCATCGCTATCTGTGGTAAGTATTATTGCTCAAGCTTTGTCGATTCAAACCTTAAAACCAAAATTAACATATTTTCTACTTTCTCATTTCAGTCGCAATCGCATCAATGGATCCCGGACGAGACTCGCTCATCTACAGAGTAACGTCTGCTCAGCGGTTTAAGAAGGACAACTAAAAACAAATTATTATATCAAACAAAAATGTATTTCATACTTGTTTATTGGTTGAACTTACGTTACCTCATTACCTCCAACTGAGAAATATGTGTACCTACCTGCGCATCACACCACACCACCACCACCACCAGACGGGGATTTGTTTCTTCCTTGACTGTGTACTCTTTAGTTCTGCATTTAAAACATTCCAACTCCCTGATAGTGCCCAATCCAAGGGTGTCATCGTCGTTATCAACATCATCATTAAAAGTTTCACAATATAATTTTGAAGATAATCATTCTTGTATATTGATCGTATCGTAATACAGATATTTTATGTGTAGTTGAGTTAGCATTGTAGTAGTTCAATAGGTATAGCCAGTTAAGTCGCGTGTAGTAAAACTCTTTATATTATATATGGAATCAAGTATGATTACTAAAAACGTGTATGAACAAAGTAATAAATCAAGTTAGAAATAGTGATTTTAAACGATTTACTTTGCGTTTCGAATACTATGCGTTATTGTGCAATGAAATAAAGAGCTACAGAGAACAACTTGATAACTGCGGTATTTACGTAGGGGTCTGTTTTTATACAAAAAACAATATATTTCTCACCACTTCATCTTTTTTACATATTATGACACAACTTATAACATTGTTGTATAACACGTATGTATTTAACATAAAATGTAATACGGCAGTTATAAGTTCACCCCCAAAAAGTTCAATCTGAAAACACTCACAAAAGTACACAGTTCACATACATATTATATAAAAGTATAAAAGAAGACGTTAAGTGTAGTGCGCGCTATAAAAATGTTTCATTAAGTCTTGCATTGGTATCGCGATCGTCATATTTGATATAGCGTATTGAAAATATCTATATAAATGCAAGGCATTGCATTGTTAGGAATGACGTTTTGTTGTTGGTGGTAGTAGTAGTTTGTGTTGGGATTAAGTGACTGAGTGGATGTGTCACTTAATATTTAAAATTTAAATAGGAATTTAGTTATTTAATTATAACTTAATGACATGCTTAATAAGCACCATAGGCCTGTTGGGCATAAGCACCGTAGGCGGGTTGGGCATAAGCACCATAGGCTGGAGCCAAGTGGGTCTTGACGACTGGGGTGGCAATGTTCTTAACAGCTGCTACATTGACTGGAACTTGAGCAATGCCTTGAACTGGGGTCTTGAAGAGGGTTGGGGTGTTGACAGCAACGCGGTGGATCTTGGTGGCTGGCTCTTGGATGTCGACTTCTTGGACGGTTTCGATTGGGCGAGTGACAACAATGCGACGGGTGGTGATTCTCTCACCTCCTTGGAGGGAAACGTCTTGCAAAGCATCAGCAACTTGGAGGACGGAAGCTTGGTTGGCTGGGGAGCCGTTCTCGTTGAGGACTTCGGTGACGGTACCTCCCTTGGCGGAGAGAAGCTCGACAAGACGTCCTTGGAGTTCAATTGGCATGTCAGAGGCGAGCAAGGCACGTCCTTGGATTGGGGCAGCTGGGAGGGGTTGTGGACGTGGTTGTTGGGGTTGTGGGGGAGGTCCTTGGGGTTGTGGTGGGGGTCCTTGTGGTTGTTGTTGTTGCTGTTGTTGGAATTGTTGCTGTTGCTGTTGGAATTGTTGTTGTTGTTGCTGTTGTTGTTGTTGGAATTGTTCTCGTTGTTGCTGTTGTTGTTGTTGGAATTGTTGCTGTTGTTGTTGCTGTTGACCGTCAGCGTTGATTTCGATGGCGTCATCATTACGGAATTGGGGTTGTTGTGGTGGAGGTCCTTGGGGTTGTGGTGGTGGACCTTGTGGGCGGAGCTGGAGTGGACGACGTGGAGCTGATCGTTTAAAAAAATATTCAGGATTAGAATTTAAATCATTTAATAGACATAATATTATGCTTAAATCTGCTTTCGCTTACCTGGTGGGGGTCCTTGGGGTTGTTGTGGTGGTGGTCCTTGGGGTTGTTGGGCTGCAAATTGAAAAGATTTTACAGAATTTTTCGAGCAATACATGCCGTTAACAAAATACGTTATATTAGCATGTAAACTCACAACGGAAGTCAGGTTGTGGTGGTGGTCCTTGTGGTTGTGGGGCAGGTCCTGCTGGTGGGAAAGCACCGCGAGCAAGGGCAACTTGGTTTTGGGCGAGTTGGGAAACTCCAGGTCCATCAATGATTTGACGGGCAGTTCCGTAACGGACAACTGGGGCAATTTGTTGGATGTCAGTTGGGGTGATGACAGCAGGTCCCTACAAGAAAAAATACATTGTCTCATGTCACCCCAAACAACTTCAGTAATCATATAAGTAATCGTATTAGCCTAACAATCTGTTCTTTTGCAACATCTTGAAAACGTGACTCCTATTATGTATTACTCAACATCATCACTCGACAACGTCGTTATTGATGATGAAGAAGATATAAAATCTAATCAATCTACACAAATTATATCAACTAGCGTAATCAACCAAGAGAGAAGTCACATTCTCAATCAAGTTCGTGCATCTCATCATCTCACTCACAACACACGTAGAACATGTGCAAATATTATGTAGCAGTAGCATCATCACTCATCATCATCATCTTCCCGTTCTGCATATTATCAACATTCAATCTACATGCATAATTGTTAGGTAACTTATTTGTTTGCAAATTTGGGTTATGAACAAAACCCCAACAGTGCGAGTAAGTAGCCACCACTGCATTCCTTCTGACATTGATTATCCAACTTGATTTCAATTCACAAGGAGCATCATCTTTAATCATAGCGGTGAAAGTTGCTCTTTTCATTTACTTTTTTTTCTGTTTATATGACATTGCCGTTGGCTCAAACTATGGCTGCATTTATCTACTTGTCTTCTTTTTTATTACCCTATTTCAGCTAACAGGCATACCATACACCTTCAATTCAGCCTAAACAAGAGCATGTTGCTGGTTGCTCTCCTTGACTGAGTTGCTTGTGTGTTCTTCGTTCGTGAGATCATACATTTAGCGTTCGCTGCTCCTATTATGCAAAAATTTATTGCTTGAGCTGAACCTCCCCCTTCATATCAACTCATTTCATCTGGTTATTGATTGTGATTGAGGGCTACCTCCAAAGTACCCCCTTTCTACTAAACTGATATTACACTTGAGGCAGTACAACAAAGGACTTTGTGTTTTGAATGCCTTCCATCAAACAAAAAAGGTTGCAATTAATTGCCTGTCTCATCAAAATCAACTTGATTGCAATTATTACATTACTCCGCGACTTTGTAATGACTTAATCTTTTTTAAACAAAAAGTGGAAACTGATGCTGCTGATTCTAATCATTGTTTGCCTCCCTCATTTTCTTACCTTTTGTTCCTTGGAGATTGGCTGGCTAAGCTCGAGAGTGGCGGATCCAGCTGGACGGACAATAATGCGGTGCTCAATGTCGTAGAATTCCTTGCGGAGAGCAGGGCGACGGACCTTGACACGACGGTTCTTAACGGCGGGTTGGGCAACATCGACAAGTTTCTGGGTGACACCTTGGGTCAAGGCGAGCTTGGTGACTGGAACGTTAGCGACTCCGGGAACGCTGGTCAAGACTTGTTGGTTGGCATAACCGACCTAATTTTGGCAAATAATTGCAACCCTTTTTATAGGCAAGGCAGGTAGATAGATGGTAGGTACCCAAGCAATAAACTTTTTTTTGGTAAATGACATGTCAGGAATGATTTAGTTTGGAGATTGTGTATTGTTGATAAAAACAGATTAGACTGATCTCATGCTGAGCTATTGTTCTTGTAAAATGCACTCTAACTCCACTTTCGTTCCTGTGTATTGGACCACTCCCTTTTCCCTTTTACTTATTAGCTGCTAAAGGAAAGGACGTTTAAAGGGGTTATGCAATGGATGAATGAATGAAAAACTGAATCTCATCATGAATGAACGATGATGATGAGATCAAAGGAAAGGATATGAAAGGAACTGACATGTGGCCTCCAAAAACATGAAACATGGTTTGATTGGCAAAATGAAAAACTAACACCAAAAATAAGCCCTTCGAGTTCCACTCGATGTCGGATTCTTACCTTTTGATGAACAGCAACAGCGGGTTGGTAAACTTGTTGGGCATATTGAACTGGAGCAGCAGCGTATTGATGAACTGGAGCGGCAGCGTATTGTTGAAGTGGAGCAGCAGCAAGAGCTGGGGCGGCAGCTACTGGCTGGGCAACGCCAATCTGAAAATTATTAGGGTTTTGAAGATACGATTGTTGATATTGAGGTTGGTATTGCTGTTGATATTGAGGCAATTGAGGTTGGAGTGGCTAATTTTTTGGGTAAGAAAAGAATTAAGCATTTACAATCGTTTTTTACACTTCCCTCAAGCATGCAACCCGTTTTTACAGGAACCAAGATGCCGAAGCGTAGTCAATGAAGTAGACAACTTTATAGTATTCTATTTTTAATAATGTAGGATATCGGAAGCGTACTGGTTCAAGTAAATAAAAATCTCACCCTTAAACCTTTTGCACCCTTTGCATAACAAAAACCCGTCACTTGGAAAAAGGAAAAGCCTTTTTTTGACTACCGCAAATTATTACAAATTAGCGAATTGTTTGATCTGACTTTAGATATAAAAGTTTGAATTAAAGCAAATATTATCGTAACGTGCAAAATTAAAGTACAATAGCAATATTGCATTTATTTAATGACAGATAAGAAGCAAAAATATTTTTACAATAATTGTTGATCTCTGATGCAAATTAAAGTAGCGTTACTTTACAAACCTCTTCGTAAAATTATTAAATGCCAAGTTAAATTAGCAGGAAGCAGAACTGTTTTTCGAATTCTTACCTGGAAACCAGAGCCGAGTCCAGTTCCTCTGTAAGTGACTCCGCCGGGGTTAGCATAGTGGTAGGAAATAGCCCCTGGAGTAGCACTAGCGACGGCCAAAAGGCCACACAAAACCGCTAAACACTTCATGATTTAGTATCCAAAACTATCACAAAATTTCCGAAAGATATGATATGAATTCACCACGATTTTGTTTTTAGAAAGAAGAGGGACCCTTAACTCTTTTGGGGGACAAACGCTTGAATGCTGTTTGTAGACCAGACGTGTCTACTCGAATGAACTACATTTCACTGGAGACAAAGTGCTTTTATAGGGATGCTTGAGGAGGATATGTAAAAAGGGATTGACTCCAACCGTCTACATGCAACGCTAGTAACAAAGACAAACATTTTTAATGGTGAACGCGTATCAGACGCCAGCTCACCAGCGTTATTATATGAATTAAATATTAATAGCAAATATCGAAAATTAGAGTATAACAGGCATAATGGTGTGTGCATAACAATAATCTCACATGAATGGAAACAGTTTACAGTGGGTCTGCTCCTCTCAGTTTTTACTACGCTTACCGTTACTGGGACTGTCATCATCATCATGATCCTAAGAATGTGTAACAAAAGCTTAAAGCATCTTATGCATAACGTATTATGCCTTGCCAAATGGAATTCACATGCAATTCACATGTCATTTTTTTGCATGAGCATGTGCCTACCAGAAGGATACAGCGAAGAAAACGAAGGGTAGCCCAATATTCTAGTCTGGTTGCATCCCTTTCTCACTACTTTGGCGTGGTCTCCTCTCCCATTCCATTCTCCATCTACCTCCTGATGACGACGACCATACTATTAGGACGATGTCATGAAGGAACTCGTAGCATAAAGCATGATCAACCGTATCAACTATCCCATCATCATCATCATCGTCGCAGTTTACTCCTCTCCTTAGCAAAGTGCTCCTTTCTTGCTTTAAGTACCTAGCTAATGTAGTGCAGTTGATCAGCATGCACTCATATACCTGTCATTTAATGCAAACTGCTGCCAAGTGAGAAGCCATCAGATATTGGATGCGATTGCACAGAAGACGACAGTGAAGAATGAATCCATGGACAGTGGGAATAAACATACGATATGTTAGATTCAGTTGGCCTTTTCCATATTACTCACGTATCGTAATGCAATGTGATCACAATGGTATCACATATCACGTAAATATAGATGCTGATATTGCAAGCACACATTTGACATTCCAAAATCTGATTCGACGACCTATTATTATACAAATCTACTTTTAACACTTGACTTTCATATCCAGTTGCAAAGTGAATGAGAGTGGAGAGCTAAAATAACGGTAATAAAAATAGAGTTATTATATGTGGCATATTAATTTTAGTTATTGCATCATATCATTCAGATTTTGAGTCTCACTTTATCATACAAATTACCGCACACGCGTCGGTGTGCGCACCTTCTAAAAATAAATAAAAAATGCGTGTAATCAGCAAAGTAAGTCATCAAAAGAAAGGATGTGTCTTTAGTGCACGACTTTAGACTTCATTCGCTTCACATAATGTAGTTAGGTATGACATGTGGCATTCATGCTGGGATTCCACCGGTCTGTAGAATATCGTCGAGACCACCTCCTTTTGTTAGAGATGACAATCGGCATAGATATTTTTTCAGGGAAACCGTCCAGCTTTGCAATGATTGCAAAATTGCATTTCAAAAACAGGATTTTTTATCTACCACTCGGCTTAAGTCTTACAAAACGGTTTGAGAATGCCATATGTGCTAAGAAACGTGTACGAGCCCTAAAGGCTGTAGTAATGTGCGCCTGTCAAAATGGTACTTTTGACGTTTGCATCCATAAAATTGTAGTGAATTTTATTAATAGGAGAGGACTTCAACTTTGCTTTATTATAATTAAATTGGTTAGGCTTTGGGACATACTGGAAGTGAAATAAGGGTATATAAATTTTGATAATAGGAAAATGTTAACTGCCGCTTTGCTTTCGTTCGCACTTGTCCTGTGTGAACGGCAATGAATACGAGAAGAATTAAAAAGGAGACTTTGAGATTCGAAGGACTTTTTTGCCCTTCTCACATAAAAAGAGCATACATATAAGCTGCTCTTCAGTACCTACGACTGAATGAATGGGCTATATAGAAATTCTTTGATACGATTGCCCTTTAGAAAACGATGAGAATGAGTGTGTCATAAATGCTACAAGCTATTAATAAAAAGAAGTGGCCCACACCCAACTACAGACTACCAACAAGATATTGTATGCATCCTAATGAAAAGTAAAATCTCATCATAATGCATTTATACTGTATTTTTCTGCTATTAAAATTCCTCAATCATTTGCATAAACACAATCGATTCGATTAGTTCTAATTGGTAGTTTACTGTTTCTTTTTTATACAAGAATATTATCAAGTAAATTTAAATCTTCTAGAGTTGTTCGGATATGAGGAATTATGCAACAGGATTTATTTTCTAACCGCAGGGAATGATGCAAAAACGCTTTAAATGTGACTAATAAGCTTGTCGTGATGCAATTCCCAATAAGGTTTATCGTTTTGACTCTCCTTCTATATAATCCGCGTCCGTAATCCGCAACAATAAATTACTCACACATGTGAGCGAGCGACGATGATCGTATCACAAAAGAAATCAATCGAATTTTACTCAACTTTTTTGTACACTAAATGTAACCTGCTAATTGAGTTTCGATATATTTTGAAAATTTCAATCTAGATCGATTTAGAAAAAAATTATATGGTTGGTCTGCAGGAGGCATCATTGGATTTGCACCAATGCGGTCAGATCAAGCTCATCATTATTTTTATCAGATTGTTGCAATTGCATTGCAACCGTTCTCAATTTGTACAGCAGCAGCTACTGCATAACATCAAAACGATTGAGTATCTGTGAAAAAAATATACAATCTATTGTTTATTGCCTGTTATCTTGTCAAAGCGTCAAGTTCCAAGTCAAACTCTGTCACTGAATTCCGCATTCATACAAAGCCCCTTTGAGGCATGCAAACAAACAAAGAAACTGCATAAGATTAGTGCACAATGCATGTCTTCTCACCTCGCCTACCTCCATTAATTAATGAAGAGAGGGAATCGCATGCCCAAAACTTAATCACTACAACTTTTTAGGTGTGAATTCAATCAACGTCAACAAGAGCACCAACTACTACAAAATTAGTGTGACGTAAGCTTAGCAATACAGCAAAGTGCACATGCAAAAGCAATAAAATGTTATACATTTTTTAATGATTCAATCAATGATAAAAATCTGCATGGGAAATACCCATTGTTTTAATCTAGTGCATTTTATTTGTCTGTAAAGCTGAGCTGAAATTGAAGAAAGATAAAGTCTCCAACTTCATCCTGGAATAATATTTTGAGGAAGTCTCGTAAATAACAATTTTGTTCTGATTCTCAAACATTTTTATTTTTTGTCACCTCCATTTTTATATCTGATTGTGAGTCGTGACTGGAGATATACCTACAACACATGCTCACACACACCATATTGTACAGCATGTGTATGCTCATCAAAATGCATCCGTGTGGAAAAAATAAACACAAATGAGTCTGATTATGACAAGTGAAATGAAGCTGATTTGTCTGATGCCTGCACGCTACACACACGTCATCCTCCTTCTGTCAACAATTAGAAGGATGACATTGCATACGTTATGCTACTACTTCTGTGTTTTACTCACAAAAAAGTGCGAGCGTCAAAAATGAGTTGGAAACGGCTATAAATTGCATAGCGGTCTTGTTGTTTTCACCTTGCAAGGTCTCTTATTCTCACATTTTTATTAACAGATGCAGATCGTTTAGGTACTCCGTTTACATGCCTTCAAGAATCCTTCTCAACGTTTTTATGAGGTATGCATATAGTATTGCATAGTTCGACATCGACACATGTGTATTCGTGTGATTACGTGATTTTTGGGAGGAGGAAGTCCGTCAGATCTCTCATAAATCATTCCAAAAAACTTTAGTAAAATTATGAATGAAATGAACAGGTGAACAGCAAGAAAATCTATAAAATTATTCACTCATTCACGAGCGTTAAATTAATCAAAAGAGGGTGTGCACCTGCGAAATTTTTCTGCTGGCAATGCTAACTATAATGGACTAATGGGTACATTACCAGAAAGCAAAATATTTTTTGCTTTTCTTCAAATAGTTGATGATAATATAATACCTTGATACCTACGTGCGTGTAACATGTTATGGCATAATAGTATGCTGTTCTGACGCCGGCAGCAATGATACATCATACATCATTTTTTTTAACAAAAGAAGACCATTTTCATATGAACTTGAAATTCTTTTCCCTTTTAGCAGTGAGTGGGATAGATAGAAAGGCCTATTGATAACAACAGTACGGATTGAGAAAAAAGGCAAAAGTAAATATAATGCATATCCTCTGCAAAAAGTAGGCCATCGTAATACAGCGGCATCTCAGACAAGGATCATCGTATCCCATCGTCTCGTCAACTTCGTTTTTTATGGTAGGGCCAGGCCACAGGCACAAAAACGGGATACTAATAATTGAAGCAGTGAAGCGTAGCGAGGCAAAATGTATTATATTTTACATTTTTAATGTTCATAAACGTCAATTTAAAAATTTGTGCTTATCATCTTTAATTATCTTTACAACACCACCAAATGGACAGTATGGCCCACCCGCTTGGACTATATGATTCTTCCTTGATTTTTGTTCGCTGTTGGGGAGGAAGCCCTTTATGAATATGACGTTTGAGAACTTGACTTTGACACCAAGTGCACACAAGTCAGGGCACAATGCAATTTGGCTCGGCACTTGCACTACCGTATGCAAATGAGTAATTAAATGTTCTAATTCCGATCCCATTTGATGATGACTGGCGGAGCTGTAAGTAATTGGATGGGCTAATAACAGGGATTTTCACCTTGGGTCCAAGAAAAACCTTCAGTTTGGCAGGCACAATCTTCGTAAGTTACAGTTGCGACTCACTGATTCAGGGCTACTTACGGCAAAACACAAAAATAAAATGACTTCATTCATTGTACTACGCCCATTATTATTACAATTACCCATTCCCATTTTAATCACAACGAAAGATATTAGCATCACAATGTCACTGTCGGAACGGTAGTCAAGTCAAGTCATTCCACCTGGCTTGGCATTTTGGCAGGGTAGAGGGCTATTGTTCAAGATCATCTCATTTGCATGCAAATGGGCATCCGATCTGATAAAAGTCCCATCACTCTAATCCTCACTTTGAGTAATTGCACAACAATGTAAACATTCTCGAGACAATTTTCACCTAATTTGTCCATCCATATCTCGTCCCATTCTTTGTTTAAAAACAAAGAGTCGACCCAAGCCTCACACGTGTGAAATGAAATGAATATTATGAGTTATGAATACATCATCAAAAGAGATCAAATTCAAGGTTTCACAATCAATCCAAAAAAAATTGCGTGATTAACAAATTATTTAGCATACGTAAATTATCACTAATTGCACCAATTTTCATCACTTACTCCGTTCTAGCTCTGTTCTAAATCAGAGCATTTAACTTTGTATTTAGAAAATATTTAGATTTGCATGTCCCCTTTAGATGAGCTTATGCACATCAAGTTAATTACTTATATTTGTCATATATGCAAATGATTAAAAGGGAGAAACATGTTTGCATTGTGTTGTGTTGCACTTATTGTTTACACCATTTATTTTCGCATTGATCAAGGTAATCACTGCTATTAGGCTGGCTAAATATCCCATACATTTCTTTAAAACAAGCTGCGCTAACACCAATCTCAATACCAATCATCATATCACACATGACATTACGTAAATAAATATGGTAATCAATCTGTCATAAAAAAGTAAAACAAAACTAGTACAAACGGCAACTTATATAATCGTATTATTATGATGCATTGTTGCACCTTAAGACACAAGTTGGGATCTTAAATCATAAGCCGATTATCTTGCATTTTGTTGCAGGCCAAGTTTGCTATATCCTTTGATCGTTTACTCCCTCTACGGTGTGACAAGTGACAGTGACATCTCAATGAACTTTTGGGTGGCTGCCGTGGCTGGCAATGAGAACAAATCTAGCGACTAATGAAAATCAGCTTACACTCCGCATTAAAAACTTGTCTTGGGATTTTCCCGACTTCTTCGTGAGTATCCAGCCAGGAACCTCAATGGGAGATACAAAAGAAGGGAAAACAATGGCAGTTTTATTCATCCATCATAATCGTCGTCTTATTTGAAATTGAGCTCGAAATGAGATTGGCCTTTAGAGGATAATAAAAAACGCGTGTATTATTTACGAATTATGGAGGTACATAACCAATATCTTAGATAGAGCATTGTTTGGTTTAGAATTGATGGTATATTATATTGACAAGAGCTGCTTTGAAATGTCTAATGGTCAATCCTAATGGGCAATTTATCACTGGGAACAAAAGGGCGACCTATTGACAAGCCGGCAAAAATGAGTGGACGTGTGTGTGTATGTGACGAGCGTGCGTTGTTTTGGTGGACAGGTAGTTTGACTATGACATCCGGTCATTTATGGCTTCTTGTTCTGTTTTGCTGTCTAATTAATTGGTGTTTTGACATTTGGCAACGGATACTCAAGTCGAGTTACAGGAAGGTCTTTTTCATGATACAAATCTACGAAGCAGTTTTTCTCGTTATTGTCAAGTCAAGATCATTTTTAGTTTTATGACGATCTGTTTCAATATCAAATCATCAATATTCATTTAGCTGAACTTGGGTTTCGGCAGGGCAATAAAATAGACCAGTCAATAATGCAAACAATGAATTTCTCATATCGCTCTGAAATGGCATGTTAATAAATTGCTAACTGCAATCGACAAAAATGTATTTATAGCACAAAAAATCATCATGTACTCGTTTGTACAATGAACATCGATTGGTAATGGAGTTCAACTTGTCTGTTTATTACCAATTAACTATATTTTTATTCTGATGCAACTGCGGTACAATTCTTCGTAATGTGTTTTTGTTGATCAAAGAAGCACTTGTTGCAGAAATCAGTTTTCATTGTCAAGTCAAAGTAAATTTAGTGCAATGTACGAGCAGATGGGTTTCTTGTTGATTGCATATTATGCATTCTTCAAGTCACATTACAGGTGAATATTCTTTTCGTTGAATCTGATAAATTGTATCGATTACAAGAAGCATCTCTTGTTATAAGTAGATCATATCTTGATTGAGGTAAAGGAGCTGGACTGCTTATAATATTACGAAGTATTGCATTTTCTTGGTTGAAAATCAGCGTGGATTTCTCAGAATACATCTTGAAAATATCCTTACGTGCTCACAAGACAAGAGACAAATCGAAATATCCACATGAATTGGCAAAATGTACAAATTTGATCGTTCAAGTAGATACGATGCCGATACTTGCTTTAAAGGAACATAATAGTATAGTCCTCAACATTCTGCTACACCCTCATCAAACAAATAACAGCAGGGTTGGTTTTGGTAGGAGCGTCATATATAAACCTTCCACGAGCAGAATTGACACAATAACATGGCATTGTCCATAAATAATCCTGTTTCGTAACCATATTCGCGACTGAAATACTTTCGTTCAAGTACATACAAATTATTAACATAGGATCTTCACCTCACCACCCTTAAGTAATTATTTTAAGGCTAGACTTGTACTTGCCCTTTTCTGACTTTTGGACATGAGGAACGAATAAAACCAACAAGAAAATGGATTATATTGTAAATATTATATTGTGCAATTCGTTTACATTCTTTTTCAACACGTCTTTTTTCCACGAAAATGGCTACTTTTGCTGAATTCCCTTTATCTCTTAACATTATTGGCAATTAAAAGAACGCAAAAAGTCAATTAGAAGCTCTGATCAGTGTGGGTTGACAAATTGGTATTGATTCACTACAAAAATGATTTGTAACCCGAGCAGGTGAGCACTTCACGTTGCCCCCATTTATAGTCTCAGGTTAAGTATTTTCTCCTTCAAGTTAATAAGCTAAAAAGAGACCTACTCGACCATTGTCAATGTTTAATCAACCGACAAAAAGGGTCTTTATCAATAAAAGAATCATTGCAAAATTTTCCATCCAAAATGATTCTCTTTCTTTTTCTATCTATAGTGAACAAGTGAATGCTCAACAATATTTCATCCCCCACAAAATGCTCGGCTGTTGACAGATACAACGTATTTTTGTAATGTATGTCTGCACTGCAAAAACTGAAAGTTGTATATGAGGTGACGATACAAACTAAAAAATGCTATGCACTCGTTTTATTGCACTGAATTTAATTCCATCACATACATTCCTTCTATAATTTTATTCAAGTCAGTTGGCAAGCTGATATTATAATAGTATTGTGCTGCTCTTCAGTTTCTACTAAAAAGCGATTATTATTACATTGCATTTTCTCAACTGCATTCGGCTCAGCTTCGGCACAACCCAAACTCACAATCAATGGGAGACTAATATGTGAACGTATAATATATAAAAAATTGAAAATAAATCTTTTAATTCTTGTCATCAACCTGTGAAATGGGTCTAGAAGAAAATTTTATAGCTTGCGGTATTTCAAAGTTTGTGGTCCACCCATCATATCTTGAGATGCGTGCTCATATTGTGAATGGAGTAGCCAAGTGGCACTCTCCAACTGAATGGTCCTCATATTATCATCCTGCTGGGAAAATGATTAAGTCATATACTAATTTCCATAATGTGCTTACTTAAAGACAGAGGAGGGCCAAACTACTGCCTCCTCTTTGAAATGGTTGAGTTGACATGATATTTATGGAAAATTCGATGGATGTTAAGACATCATGAACAACATCAGGTAGCCAACAAGGAGTCAGTTTAAAAGTTTACCGACAAGAGCTTCTAAAGCTGACTCATTGAGGGTGAGTTGTAAATTTTCGTTTTCATGTTGCACCTCTCTACAGAGATAATAGATCCTCTAATGCAATTTTTGGTTTGCTACCTTGAAAAAAGGAAATCGTTGATCATAGAAATCCATTCTGAATGCAATCTTCAATTTGACAACAAAACCAACTGATTTTTTTGTTGTTTTTCAACTGTCAACGAACACTGTAATCATAATGGCGTTGGTAAAGGAAGGAGAATGACTTTAGTACCTTACCTTGGGTTTGCATTGATGATGATGATGCCTGTCGTGTTTGTTCATTTGGAAGCGAGCAGATGACGATGATGAATATTGTGTAATTAATGATCTTTTAATGCACTCTTTGCATGTATAGTACTCGGTCTAGTCTAGCTCTAATCTTCATGTAGGCTTTTCATGTGGATGAATGCACAAAAGTGCAACATGAGGAGGACCGGCCACCAACCAAAGCATTGTTAATTATTGGTTGCGACTTTGACTATTTCTGGGTTTCCTTCTGTTGTGCAAATTGCTTTTCATTGTTGCTCTCATACAAGCAAGCTTGTTCTGCTCTGTGATTAGAACCATAAAAGCCTGTAATTGTGTCCATGATGAGCGTTGAAAATGAGCCACGAATGGGATAATAATTATCACGGAGAACAAGTGCTTGCCAACTATCTTGTTTCTGTGAGACTGACTATCTACAAGCTTGTGTCAACAAAGTCAAAAGTCGGTAGTCGCAAAATAATCCATTTTCGTAGACGATGGTCATTCGAAGTTGAGAGATAATGACTTCAATGAAACATTCTCGAGTAGAGTGCTTAATATTATGAGGGGAGAGAAGAGTGTGGAAATAATTGACTCCAAAGAAAAGTTGTGTTGAGTTGAAATGTATCATTTGGAGAAAAAATGATTGATGACAAATGACAAAAAATGGCTTGTCTCTGATGCTGCACCTCCAAAACGAAAACCGTAATAACTTTGTTCTACGCTCATTTTCATTAGGTTGATGATGTGAAATTAAAAACTGATTGTGGGGCTCAAATATGTAATGGTATAGAATCTGCAAGCTTTGCGAATGAGTTCATTTTGAAGCAGAAAGCAGAAGCTAAAAAATCATCATTTCCATTTGTTTACCAAATGAAAAGTGCTGAATAACCCCAAATTTTCATCAGGATTACTATCATTTTTCAAGAAAACATTTGCTTTAATGATTTTGTTGTGGATTTAAATGCTGCCTAAGTCTAATAGTTCGGCAGAGTTCTCCCATGTAATTATTTTGGCTGGTGCACGCAATTATCTATCTGAAGAACTTCATCAAGAAGGAATTAGGAATTAGAGCATTAAAAAACATTCTTTTAATGCTGACATCTTAAATTTTTGCCTTTCCAAGGACATTTTTCAAGTGCACTCCTTTTATTAAAAGCAAGAGTTAGTTGCTTTTAATCATAACAGTTTTTACACTCTTCAACTGTCCCTTCAATGCACATTCCCATAAAATGTTATTTTTATGTGTGCCTCACATAAAAAATCAATCAAATCAGCAGCAGAACATAATATTATGTACTTACAATGTATATTTTAACTTGACTGTTAACTAGGGAGTGCATTAAATGCAAAACCACTTTTGTTCATCTACAAAACTCTTCCCTTCCTCATTCTACTCACTAACCAATGCCTTTTTTATTTGCCTTTTCTAATTTAACAATTTGAGGTGATGCACAAATTTTTCAGGGATACCAAAATATACTCCTCTCTTGTTCAATTTCGTCCCTTTGTCTCACAAAGTATCTCTGTCAAAGTAGCCTGTGTGCTCGCTCGTCATGACTTGCTTCTTTGTCGTGTGTCGTCAATGAGAGCAACATCAATCAGTTAATTTTTAGCTCTCTTTTGCACGCTATCTCATCTAATCTCATCTCAAAAGGCATGACATCGCCTCGTCTTGAGCAAATAGCTTGTTGTCACGTACTATATTACATATTATATGTTATCTCTGCTCACATGAAATGAATCCCAATGGGCTTGATCAATTTTTATTTGTTTTTAGCAAAAAAGTAGCATTTTCGCGTGTTCTTATCCAAGTAAACTGTCAAGTTGAGCCCTTAAATCATTAGATTCGAATCAAACTGTCCAATCCCAATGTCTTTGAATGTGACTTCATTATCATGTAGATTGTGTTATTTGTCTGTGGCACGCATGCCTACATTTATGTAGAATCAGGGATCAGTGTCAAATATTTTCCGCTCATTGATGGCCTTGTCTCATGTGTACATATGAAGGTGATCATCCGATGTGATATTGGTATTGATATTGATAGAAGCAGAAATGGGAAACGCATTAGCAGCTTATTGAAGGGTTCATTTTCCCATTGTATGCTATACACATAGAAAGAATTATTCATATGGTCACCACCACATCACAGTCAACGTAAAAAAGAGGTACTAACATCTAATAATCATAATACACACATTTCTTTCCTCCGTTTTCAATAGCAAAAAATGTAAGAATGCTGACACTTTAGAGGTCACAAGGGCGTGGGTACTATTGAGTTAATATGGCATCTATAAGTAACACACTAGAATAATTTCCAGATTACATGAAATAATATTATTCATACTAATCTCATGTGTGGCTCCGCCGCTTGCGAGGTACTTATTGGAATGCGATAACTTGTCAAAGGTACAAATTTTTTCAAGTGTATTATGTTCCTATTCAAGATCACGACTCTTGTAAATGAAAAGATACTGCTGAGCGAATTGACTGATCAATTCCAAAAATGGATAAAATATGCCCTGCAGCAATGCACTTTAAGAATATTGGGGTCTCAGCAGAAAGCCGTGTCTCTTTATATGCATATCTCTTTGTCTGTCATAAAAAAAGGTTGCATTCTGCATTTGAGAGACAGGATGCAATTCACATTGTCATCAGGTCATCATTTCTTTTTCGTACAGATTAATTCACAAAAAATATCTGATAACAACAGCATCAAGTATTCATTTTTGCTGAAAATTGGGTGTTCTCGTCATCTCCTCCTCCATCAGATCACATAACACTTTCACGTGGATTCACCCACGCCTAGTAGCTGTTTACTCGTGTCAAGCTCGATGAAATGAACAAGGCAATTTGCATCACACATCACACCAGCTAGAGGACCATTCAGTTTCACTCAACAATACATGAGAAGGGAGTACTGTACAGATCAGAAATTTATGAGGACGACAGACGACACAGCTAGCTGGTTTGTGTAATAGTATGACGGGATGACAAGGCTGAAGAGTGGCCACTGAAGTTTGCGGATCACATAGAAAATGTAATGTGTTGTGGTTGATGTAGCCAGCATGAGATTAATGACAAAGACACGGTCGACAAACTCTGTTTACTCATAACCTGTCATCTTGAATCACGACGCGCATGAATATCTTGTTACCTTCAGAGGAATACCGAAGAACAGTAAAGTAGCAGCACATTTAATAGATATAAAAGGCATGTATTTGCAAATTAATGCAACCTGAGATGATTTCTGGCCAAACTGTTGTTAACAAAGTAAATAAAACAAACGAATTTCTTGTCAAATTTGAACACAGACATCCAATTCTGTGGAAAGATTATTATTTCGTATTCACCAGTAGGTTAATTAATACAAAAATGGACAGTGCAAAGTTCAAATATGTCGAATCGGATTCGAATCTTTTTCAAGCGAATTTTTTTGACATTGAAAGCCTTGATCCTTGACCTGGCACACAGTCATCATTAAAACAAAAAAAATAATTGACCATTTGCATTCTGTTTCATTTCATAACACCATCCTAAATTGCTCACCTTTAATGATATTATTATGCATTCACTCTAGTTTGAACGGTCTCCTTTATCCTCCTTCATAACATATATTTGCATTACAACGCAACAAAAATGTTATTAATGTTTTTGACAGCTTTGTAATTAGGCGCAGACCAGAGTGCACCGCTTTCTTTTAACATATTCATATCCTCCTCCTCTTCTAATTTCCTTTGAATGAGCATAAAAATATATATACTAATGTAAATGCAATTTGTATATATACATCCATTTTCCAATTTTCATTCAATACAATCCTTATGACCATAAGCAGAACAATAAAATGATCTAATAACATATCATTTCACTTCAAGTGAGCAAGTATAAGCATATTTTTACTGCAATATTTTTTTCACTGATCAGCACATCGCCCAGGTGGAGCCAGTCATCAGATCTGTTTTCTTCAACTGTGTTCACATGATATGATCATGTCACTTCATCGTGTTATCTAATGATAACATTGCACCTCTGCTTCTAGTATATTTGCCTAATGCAAATGCACATTAGCATCACCAGTTTTTATACTGGTTATACTTATTATTACAAATTTTTGGCGAGGTTGATGGGTCCGATTGATGGGAAGGGGCCAACAGAGTTTTAAAACATGAAAAATTTTGCGCACCATGTTATTATGTGCGATATAATGACAATGATAATGGTTTTGGGTATTGGTTGCTCAATGCACAACGTATGACTAGACTCACTCTTTTTTCAGTTCAAGACAAAGTCAAACAACATCAATTGATTCTTTTGATACCCCAAACAAAGTGCAGCATGCATTACATAGCAAACAAAGCAATTAGAAGGTACGACTGTATTTGATATTGATCTCGACATGTGTGCACACCGCAACGCTAGACGTCAAGACTTAAAAAGGTGTCATAGAAGAGGAGAGATGCACATTTTGCAGTACTGCAGCCATTTAAATAGGTGCAAGAGGTAACTAACCATGCAAAAACTAAATGGGAGGTGGCGTTGCATAAAAATGTGTTTGATAATAGCACACCTTCTCTTGTTGTGCTTGACATTCCTACGCATTTTTATGACTTGTTATATTTATATTGCCTATTGCATTGCATTTTTAAGGATTACAAGTCTGATGAACTTGCCACTGTTGATCTGATCCGAATATTGCACTTTTGACAACTTTCATATACTAATGTTATTTATATTGACATTTTTTCTTCGTCTTGGTTTGGACTGAAAAATGAAGGGATCTTAATCCAATTACGCCTTTTTGTAGTTTGCTTAAGCAGAAAATTATTGCTGATAATCGACACAAGTACAAAAGCCGTAGTCAGCATCAAGCCTAAATCTCCACCCATATGGAAAAATGAATGAATGATCCGCTTTATTGTCTTTAATAGGCAAAGTTGGAGCCCTTCAATGTGCTGCACATTGAGAATATTTGAAACAAGGATTGCAACTATAGGAAAGTGAGTGACTGTGGTCATTACCACTGGTTAAAAGGTGAATATTTTTAATATGTACATATTATTGTTTACTCGTCACATTCCAAATTAGATCACTGCTGAGCATTATGCACAAAATGATGACGATGATGATGAATACAAACTCATTACAGATTATGCTTATACACTTACACACCATTACCTTCTTGTTGTGAATATAGCCGGCTTATTAGCCACTGATCTTTTTCTGACATTCACCTGTCTCAACAAACTGTCATTTCAACAAAAGTTATGAGGCTTATATGTACTTAATAGCATCACCAACCACCATATACTTTCTTAATCTTCAATATTTAATAGTTTTCATTGCATATTAACAACTTATACAGCTCTACCTTGGTTTGTACCTTATAAGCGTTTGCGTTTGTGAACTGAAGCGTCGAGATGGAAAAGCTACAGCAACGTCATTCCAAATATTAAATATCTTACACGTGGATTGCCAATCCTTAATATCCCACCCACCGCCACGTCATTTACTGATGAATGGGACTCAAATATCGTAATTGGATTCGTATTCATAATATTTCTCTAAATTATGCGTATGGTCACGCAAATTATTTCAATTTCCTTTCAACTTCAGTTTCTACGCATATTGATTCATTAATTTGCTTATCAGTCAAGATAAGACGTGATTCCTTTCGATTTGAGTAAATTATGGGAAGATAATGGGGCTGATGGATGGAGACAGAGGAACGAAATGAAAGGAGGAGTGACAGCATTTGCGAGCAAGATGCCAATTCGTCATTTTGGCCATCGTGAAAAGGGTTCAGAATCGATTGGAAAACAAAGTAATGAGCTGAATGAGATGTGATAGGATAATTGTAGCAGTAATGGGACTGCAATGTTCATAAAAGTTTCATATGCTAGTACTTCAATCTCCAACATCAATTCTTGCATTAATTTTATTTAGAGTAATTCCAACGCTGAAAGAAAGAGTTTAAAACATTATGTTTAATGCAGTTACAGTAGGTCTTTTCTCCGTCACTAATTGATGAGAGTAATATTCGTGTTCTAAAAGTTTCCCTTCATGGATTAACACACAACTGTTTTACTGTACTTTACCCGGATATTTCGTTTCTAGATTTGTGAACAAACAGCCTAACTAACTAAACATGACTTCTGGGTAAAAAACCTATTATTAAAATTGTGCCTATTTACATCCCCTCCTACCATATCCTATATCTGTTATTAGCGTATGTATAAGGTTCGTTTGCATGTTGATGACTAGTTGGACCCATCTCAAATTTTCACAAATTATGTCAAGGCACATGAATAAGCAAATCGTCCCACATGCAACATGCACATAGTCTGATCGCCTTCGCGATCTATTGTTGCCAAAAGGTATATTTGACATTAACCATCATCGAAATCTAATGATCGAATAACAAATTCTACTGTAATCTGTAATTACATCATTTGCGTTGATTCGAATTTATGAATATTGCATAATCTCTAATATTCATTTCTAAGATTACATACTTCCAGCAATACTAACCTCAAAATGATTAAAATGGAAGCTTTTGCATGGCAAACAGGAAGTTAGTCGGGATCTGGAATAAATTCTAATAATAAATACAAAAAGTCTCTTGAGAATCTCCTAATTTCCCTAAATAGACAATCTGAGTCTCTTAATTAACTACACGTCAGTAATAATCCATGCTGCGTTCCTGACGTTTGCTCACGTCTTACATTTCTGCTCTTGGGGTATGCACCTCTGTCAAATCATAATATTTGAAGGTGGTCACTGGTCACTCTTATTCCCCAACCGTGTGACTTATGACAGTCGTGCATTGAGTGACATTCACATTAAAGGAAAGAAGGTGGTCAGCAGTTGAACGGTATTGTGCTCATTAGCGATGCGATGCAAACTGAAAAAAATTACAGAAAGTGATAACTCAAACAAACAAATAATGCATTCGTGAACATTACCAAAAGTACAAGACTGCTACACAAATATAGAGATTCTATTAAACGGTTCATTTTGTAGTACCCAAGCCCAGCCCTTCGAGCAACGCCTCGTCCTTGACATTTGTTTCAATATTTTATGCAGCTACATTTTTGCCAAGCAGCAGTCAGCAGCATACCAGCCATATCTAGATCAGCAAGCTCATAAACGCGCTTGATGGGCATAGTTGGACTGTGTTACAACGTAAAGCTAGTAATTGTAGCGGACTATCGTTATGCAGATTTTGATGATTGAAATAGAAGATATTTTTCATCCGTGATCTAGCTACTACTATAATGATCTACTCATTAGCATAATCATTGCGTTGTGAGAGGAGATCAGACAAACTGATAACAAGTTTTGAACTAATTTTCGCAGAAATCAATTCAAGTTCAACCTCTCTCGGCAACTACATATGCATCAGCATCAACATCATGTTATCTAAACGTGTATATAAGAAATGACCTTGGATTGGTTGCTGCAACCAAGTTAATGATAAGTCAAGTCGGGTATTATTATTATATAATCGATAAACATGACTCACTTTATCCATGCAATTTTGAAGCTTTTATCCACCTGGGAAAACCACTCGCAAATCCCAAATTAGCCATAGTTTACTGTTCATAATAGTATCTGATAATCCATTTGGGATTTTTTTGAATTGTTGTTTCAAAAATATACTTATCTTGCAAAAAAAAACCTTCGAATGCATGATATGAATACGCATGGTATGCTACGCTTTCTTCCTTGTACATATAAAGAATCACCGAATCGCCCGAATACAGTTTTCATTTAAGTATTTCAGTTGATAACTACAAAGATATATAATTCAAA
>JAQGAP010000378.1:0-38179 GCA_034697805.1 Orchesella bifasciata | reverse complement strand
GTTCTAATAATCTTAGTGAATTCGAAACCACTGATCCCATCACAAAACCAACTATTGATGCAGATATAGTTGATAGTGACAGAGTGGATACGGAATCTGGTCTAAATTCAAAAAACGAACTCCAAACTGCAAATTTTATCGTCAGCACATCCGAAAGCACTGTTCTAGCAGTCAAGCCAACAATTGTAGTTAAAAATCCAAATATCACAACCACCAGCGTACCCAATCCAATCAACCGTTGTGACGGTAATATCCTGGAAAACGATGATGAAGCGATTAGAGTGCTTTTCAAACTTTGTCCAGACAGTCAAGGATGTCCATGCTGGCGAGAAACTGCACAAAGAGATTTGGAATGTAAAGGTACCTTCTTACATTTAATCTTTAAAACTTCGTTAATTTTCGTTGTCTCAGTTTTAATAATGTTTCTAGAAAGAAATTACCCAAACCACTGGAAAATTACCAAATTCGGATTTTACACATGCTTCTGTTGTGGGAAGTACTGAAAATAGCAAATTCAGGATTTACGAAAATTAGCAGGCATGGTAAAGAATATTTAATGCTTTGTATTACGATGGATGTTAGTATGGAAGTTCCTTAAATAAATTACGAGGTCTATTGATGAACTTCTAGAATGGAACTTTATACATTTTTTTCACCTCAGCGAATAATTAGGAAGCTCTTCACATTCAGCATGCCACGGAGACCACATACATTGAACATTGTTGGACCTATGGACTTTTTACCAATAATTTGGCTCCTTCTTTATTAAGAATAAATGAAGGACTTGAAAAGTTAAATAGCTGCATTGTTGCATGAAAAAATTCTAGGCAACTTCCATTTTTCATAAACATGCTATAAATGATTTGCAAATCATTAGTTTCACAAACTCTGCTACAGGGGCATTATGAGATTTACAAAAAAAAATCATACGGAAGTAAGTCATGCATGTCAGCAAACGTTCATGTATTCTTGCCTCTGTAAACAAAAACCAGTCAATCAACTTCTGTTTTATCAGTGAAAAAGAAGAACATGAAAACCTCATAGGAGGTAAATGGACTACATATTTATAGTGTATTTTGTATTGATATTTTATTTTGTAAACACTTATGTTTTAGAATACCAATATTTAAATATTTATCATTCTCATGATTCTACGAAAGAATGAAATGTTTCCAAACTTAGAATTACCATAATGTTAAATATTCTCTTGACCAGTAAAAACAGCAAAAACAACTATATATAGAACCTGGAATTGATCCATTTACATCGTAAATTTTCTTGAGCCTTTCTAGAGCCCTTGATATTCATTTTGTACATGTAAAAATATATCCTATCCACTATCCCATTATCACTTATACATAAAATACAAACTATAACCAACAACAGTAATGAAATAACCGAAACCTACAAAAGAGCTGTGAAAAAATTCCATGGAAATACATTGATATATGAAAACGTCAAACTGAATTGATGTATTTATTTAAGATAGTGTAAATGTATAGGCCCAATGTCTCTCTCAATCCTATAATACAAGCCATTCAGGAATCGGAATAACCAGTCAAGTATCTTATTATTATATTGTTATATTATTTACCAACAAACACTGTACCATTTTCTTTTATTTTGTTAACAGGTAGTAACATAATATTTTCAAATCGCAGAGTAAGTAGCTTGTAAGTTATTGACATGCTGCGTTACAATAATCAGTTTTAATTTGATAAAGATGTCAATAACTTTATTATTTCACTGCATGCTAAAATTAAGTATCCAAAAATTGTTGAGAAAGTTGCAGCTGCCTAATTACCAAATTGTAAATATCATTAGAATCCACTATAATTGTCTGTATATTACGATTGTGATACTTTTTAGGCCCTTTGTGCATCATATTTCGCTGTACTTCACTTTATACGTGCGCCTCTAGCATCGTTACGAACTCATCGTACTGCATTCTTACTTTCAAAAAATACTCCTTGAAAGCCACAACGGTTTCACGTGGAATCCCAGTGTTTTTCGGTTTCACAGCTGCAATCTTTCCATTTTCATTTCCCCCACGTATTCCGTCAGCTCCATTGCTTGCCTGCAAAACTGTTGAATGCTGGTGGCCTTGCGGGTCCCAAAGTTCATCGTCCCAGTACTTTGAATTTCGTAAATTACCCGCAAGGTTCTCTCCACGTCTACCTCCATCGCCAGCTCTACCACCGCTTCCAGGCTTTCCGTTTTCTCCCTGTTCTTGAACAAGT
This sequence comes from Orchesella bifasciata, assembly GCA_034697805.1. Classification (NCBI taxonomy): domain Eukaryota; kingdom Metazoa; phylum Arthropoda; class Collembola; order Entomobryomorpha; family Orchesellidae; genus Orchesella; species Orchesella bifasciata. The sequence continues at coordinate 35,939 of JAQGAP010000378.1, read as the reverse complement.
GTAATTTTGTTATTTTCTGCATAACTATCAATTGTTGAAGTCACTGAAATGTAGCCACTGTGCCCACCTTCCCCAGGACTTCCACCGTTTCCACCGTTGCCACCTGCTTCGCCTTGCTGCCCTTCCAGCACATGCCACTTCCAACTTTGGCCAAGCCAATTCTTTTTATACTTTCCTATTACCGCAAATTTGTATTTCTCTGCTTCATAATTTCCTATTGATGGAAAGTCACTTTTTGTCGCATCACGACCATCTCGACCTGGGCACCCATCACTTCCATCTTGACCGTTCCCACCGGCACCTCCACTTACATCTATCGTCAGTGCCTTCCCGTTAGTTATTGATTCATAAATACCAAAGAAACTTCCTCCGGGCCCTCCAGGTTTGCCAGGTATTCCATCAAGACCATTTTCACCTTCGTCTACGCATGATGCAGCAGCGCCTGTTTCATGTAGGGCATCTAGTCCAGTTAATGTGATTTTCTTTTGTGCTCCAACTACTTCCCATTTCTTTGCTAGCACTCTAATTGTTAGCCCTTTTCCGCTTTCTAAAATATCTGCGTCAAAGTACAAAGCTTCTGTTGCAAAAACTTCCAACTCAGCTACTATTTCGGGTTCACATTCCAACAAGGCTTCTGGATAAATATTTTTCACCATTACGTAATTTCCTTCCACTACTACCTTATTGTCAAGGCAAAGGAATGTAAGGGAAGCAGGAATAGCAATTTGTGCAATTTCTGACAAATGTTGTTTATCCACTGGATTCGCTTTTTCTTCAATTATTTTTTCAATTCTTGGTGTGAGAATATCAAGCTTTAAATTTCTAATAAATGTTAGGGCTTCAGAGTAGCTTGAAATCTTTACTGAGCCCATTTTCTCTATTGCAGACTGAGAGTCATATGTTTGCAGTTCTCTTATTAACTGGTCGAAAAACTTATACAACTCCAGTTTTGCACCTAAATTTTCAAATATATCCAGTGGAGTTTTTAGCCAATTCCCTAACGGCCTGTTGATTGGTGATCGCAGCACTTTGCCATATTCCGACAACTTTTTCTCCAGCTCATTAATAGATTCTGATTGCTCAGATGGAATGGTATCTCCTAGTGTGGAATACATATCTGTCAGGTCGGTTGAAATTGTAACGATTGAAGATTCCGAACTGTATTCAGCGGATGCACGTTTCTTCCAGGTTTCCCCCAAAAGCTGAACTGCAGCGTAGTTATGTGAAAAATCACTTAGCTTTGAAACTAAAGTATCTCTGCTTAGATCATCATAAAAGTTCTCCATATAAAAGTTCTCTACGGAATAAGTCAGACTTGACACAATTTCTTCTATTTGAGAGAAAATTTCTGGAATTACTGCATTCGTAATGTGCTCCCCTGATTTTTTCTTTAGTTTTGTAATAAGATCCGAAAGCTTGGAAAATGATGGTTTCAAAGAAGGTTTAACGACTTTAATCAATGTAAGCTCCTCATAAAGGTGCAGTTGCTCTTCATGGTCTTTTAGGATTTTTAGATGTATTTCTGAGGTGGTCAAATTAAAAACAGCCAATAAACTCTGAACTTCGTTTGTAAATGACTGATCTTGTATCTCAATTAGAGAAAATTCCCTTAGCTCATGTTCATATTTATTTAGATGTGTCAATGCTTCCATTGTTTGACAATTACTGTTTATTTCTTTTTCATAATCTGACTGAAATTCAGCAACAGCTTGATCTATTATCTTGCTAACGTTTTCTGACATAGTTAAAATTAATCCGGGTATTGCCACGTCTCTAATATATATTACAGCATTTTCCTTTACATTTAGAATGCCACTTTCTAGCTTTAGAATTAAGGAATCAAAAGCAGGCCTTTGGAACGTCATTGAAGTTTCATTTTCATAGAATGTTAGTAAATTGTCTAATTCTGAAGTTTTATTAAGGTAGGAATCAGGAGTAGTCAACTGGAATATATTAAACAGGAGTGAAATATCTTCGACCTTGAAATGGCTTTTAATTTTGGTTCCTGAAAATTTTGTTAGATTTATGGAAATACTATTAATTTGACTCATGGCTTTTTTCATCCCCAGTTGATTTTCAAATTCTTCAGTAAAATTTGCTTGATATTTTTCCATGACCTCATCGAGAGCAACGGCAGTGATGTTTTTTATTTCTGAAACGATTTGTGGTGCAATTGTGTCTTGAATTTTAAGTAGCGCTGCTTCTTTTAAATTTTGAAATGCAACTTTAGCCTTTAGAAGTGAAGGGTGGACAGCTGGTCTGTTTATTGAGGTCATCGTCACTTTCTCATAAAATTTTAGAACGTCAATATGTTTTTCGACTTCTGCCACATATGATGTGGGAGCAGTATGCCCCATTGCTTCAAATATTGCTTCATTGGACTGCAAAAATGTTTGAGTTTGACCTAGTTTTGGATGTAGTTCATCCAAATTCTCGATAATCTTTTTAATATTTAGCAGTGCATCCTTCATTTCATATTCACTTGTAAATTTGTTGGTGAAATTAAGCTCGGAATCTTTCAGCAGGTCATCTATCAGACTTGTTAAGTTCTTTTCCAGTTTCAATTTTACTTCTGGTACATAAACGTCCTTGATTTTTAAAGCAGTTTGGTCCTTCAAAGTAAATCCAAAGTCATCAGAAGTGGTTTGGGAGTAAATCAGGTTGTTCATGTATAAGTTTGTAATTTTCTTCCGGACTTCCCACATATACGGCATTTTGGAGAATGGGCCACATTGTGGAGGATTTCTGAGAAACCAAATCTTAGAATACTCTCCACTGCTGTCTTTCTTCAGTATTGATTCAACAAACTCAATTTCCCGTTGACGAAGTTCTCTTGTCTTGTTCTCCGAAATGCTCTCTTCTTTCATTGTGACTTGAACTTTTTTAAGGAATTCGACAACATTTTTCAATACTTGAGTGTCATTCAAGCAGACCCCAAAATCTGAAAAATTGTCAACTTTTGTCACCACTAGTCCAATCGAATCTGAAAACTTTTTCATGTTTAAGAGAAATTTTGAAGCGTGAGTGGTCAATAAACGAAAATCATTTCTGTCATGTCCGGTAGTGACGGATGATTGAGTCACAGTAAACAGAAATTTAGCTTCATTGACGTTTTCTGTGATAGAATTTATGTAGTACATTGCTGCAATGTCCAAATCCGCACCACGGTTGTCGTCAAAGCCTGGACAGTCATAAAAAGCGACGTCATTTTCTAGATTGACTAGATATTCTGGTACGAGTGTTTTGGATGTCGTTGTTGGCAAACCAATTCGATCATTGTCGTCAATTACAACAAGTTTTCCAGCGTCTGTAAGAACAGCATGCAGTTGACTTAAGTTGCCGTTTACTGTTTGTGTCATTGTTGTTTTTCCAGAGCCGGTATTTCCCAGCACAAATATCACAGATTTGCTGTGATTTTCAAGCTCAAGTTTACTGAATCCTGTTGTTAATATCTGTTGTGATTTTTCTTCATTTCCGACGTTCTTGTTTGAAATTGTATTGTTTAAAGTGTTGTTTTGAAGGGACGTTGGGGCTTTTAATTTGGTACAATTATCATTTATGAGCCTTGGACATATAATTGTGAGGCTCTCGTTAAGGGCGTGAGTGGAATCTGTATCAGCTGTAAAATAGAAAAAATTAACGCAATATCTGTCAAGAATGAGGGGCCTAATATAAAAACGCGCAAAAAATTGTTTTCACTTACGCTTTGCATTCGTCTGGAGGAAAATTATCACCAGCAGTCCAAAGAACCGCCTAACAAACCAAAACAACCCCATAGTTAAGTGATAGTTAAACCACATTCAAACCGGGCATGATACAAATGTCGACACCAAAATTGATTAATCTTCTGTGTTTTTTTGTCTGTTGTACATTATTTGAATAAACATTGGTCAAGCAGAATAATCTTTGGTTATTGGCAATATCGTAACAGATGAATTTGTTCCGCAAGTTAAAAACTAAAGCAATGTTTACTTGCTCCAAATATGTCTCGAAGAATTGCTCGTTCACAAAAATATATATCAATGTTACATGCAATTTTTCATTTCATCTATTTGTTTTAATTTCGATTCCCCTAAAACGTAATACGTTTTGATATTACTGAAGAGATTGAAGAGCATCAAATCATGGTGTTTGTTTACGATGAATGTAATATTTGTTGTAGTATAACACATTTGTTGATATTGGTTTTTTTTTTAAACTGACATCCAACTTTGCATGCGCAATGCCCAACAATAATGATTGGTTTCTAAAATACTAAATAAAAATGTTTCAAAATTGCCAAGTTATCTAACTTTTTTTAATAAGTGATGTTAATCAAAGTTTTTACTGTATAACAACTATGCATTATTCATGGAAAGGAATTAACAAGATTTAGAAGATCCAAATGCCAAGTGACAATTGTTTATTTCTCGTGCGCTAAGGTATCTCTTATAAATAGGCGGAAAGGGAAACATGAAAAATAGCGAAAATCCTGGTTTTATTAACTAGCAACTTGTTGGTAGTTAATCGTTTTGGTATTTCTGTTCCTCTGTCCATGTGTGTGTGTATGTGTGTATGTGTGTGTCTGTCTGTGGACACGATAACTTTCGAACGGGTTGACTTTTTCCAATTCTACTTTCAGTAATCGATAGCTTAGGTCAATAGAATTTTTAATTTCGAAGATGGGCTATCTGGGTTATCGGGAACAAGGTCAACTGATAAGCTAAATCAAATTTATAAGCGTCACTTGTGATATATCAATCAAAAGCTAAGCGCTAGCTGAAGTCAACCGTGGTGTTTATATTTGACCCCGATCGGACCTTTGACCTCAATTAGGGGAAAACTGCGAAATTTGGAGAAATGAATAGTGGTTCCTAGATAAAGCGTTATTGCCCATTTTAAAGGTCACAGGACGTGTGACCTTTAGCTTTTTTCAAGCGTTAGGCATAGCATGTGTTATATCAATTGAAAGCTTAGATGTAGGTGAAGTCAAGCGTTGTACTTATATGTGACTCCGAGGGGGTCTTAGACTTCAATTAGGGGTAAAGTGCGAAATGCTGAGAAACGTCGTTTTAAACAGTTTTAAGATCAAATGTCATCTGCTGTCAAGTTGCTAGTTTTCTACATTCCTGTTTGCCAGGTTTATTGGTTTGGACATTGAACAAAACAAAATGATAAGCAAAGAAATTAAAAATCTAAAAAACTGTGATGAAAAAGCAAATATTGTAAGATAATACGTTGCGTCCGACCTGGCAAATGACTTCATCTTCATTGCGTTAGAACTTTGCGATATGACACTAAAAGACTGGCTTCTAGATAAGCCTATGATTTGTCCGTTGGAAGTTTTGAGACAGATAACGGCTGGTTTGGAGTAGCTTCATTCAAACAGAATCGTGCACAGGGACTTCAAACCTGAAAATATACTTTTGACTAGCGATCCAGGCAAAAATATCTGACTTTGAGCTAGGCAGGAGATAGCGGAAACGTGTGTCCAGTTCTGGAAGTCGTACTCAGGATTGGGTGGCACCAGACATTTTACTGGAAATTGACTACGGAGAGGATTTTGCAAACCCCAAATTTGTAAGCCGTATCTTAGGTTGCCAATATACTATAAAAATTCAGAATTTGTTAAAGATATAATTTATTTGAAGAATTGTCGGTCGGATACATTTTCAATGCGATGCGTTTACTGTTCAGTTCTAATGGATGGAAAACAACATTTATTTGGAAGTTTGGATGATGAGGATTGTAAACATTATGAAATGAAAACATACCGTTGATACTAGAAGTATTGCTTATGCCGGAGCGGAGAATGTGCGGTTTATAGTTTATGTGAGTTTATTCTTGGCTTAAGCTCAAAAATCTAGACAAGGAAGTCAAAAGAATAAAATTATAGCTGCTGCGCTGGATACAGTGCACGTCATAAGCAGTGTTGAATGTAAAGCAACAAATTTTGCTGTACATCTATCATAATGAATGGAAGTTCTCACAGATTTGACCAGCTTGTGCGTAGGCTAATCTAGTTTGCAAGTGAGGAGTAGGAATAAACGATCTTGCGTCAGTTTACAATGTTTCTTGCTTCTGTGTTACAAGCTTGTTGGAAACTGCCGAGAAGGAGTGCATAGCTCTGACAATGAGTAAGTTCTGTCTGACTTGCTGTGAGCGTGGATGATAATGATGATATGATGGTGATATGAAGCAGCTCTGTTGAACTTGCAATTAGAAAGTAGTGGCCATTGAGTAAAAACGGTAATGTAATTCTCAGATAATTATTGTGACATTTAAACAATGATATATGCTACGAGCGGTTTACCATTTGCCAGTTATTATTTTGGCAAAATAAATCAAACTTTAGAGTTTTAGACTGCATTTATTTATTTAAAGTAATTTTGGAAACACTTTTCATGTTTTTTAGTTGTCAAATTGTGTTGATTAACATTAATTTTTAACCTGAATTGTTGTTAATGAAAGGAATTGTGTTCTGAAGGCATTTATTAATAAAACTGAAGATTTGCCAGAGTAAATGTATTCATAATTATAACAAAACATACATTTTACTACACATTCTTGTTATATTGTTATATTGTTTATGTGCCAGATAACAAATAAGAACAACAAAATTCCAGACCAACTTTAATGGTCCCATTGCAAAGAATTTGGATGTTACAGTCAAACAAATTATTTGAAAAATGCTACTGCAGATTGATTGAAGCGTTGTCTCATTTTTCAGTTCGATACTCAGAAACGTTTCGCTTGATACTTGGTAAGCAAGCGCACAAGTGTGTGTGTTTTTGCAAACAGGATAAAAACCAGTGCAGCGTCAAAAACGCGGCATACCAACAGGCTTGTCTTATGGAAAAATGATAAACCTTCATGATACGATGGTGACTGTGGTTCCCTAAAACTTGAGTAACGGAACAAACGCAGCTCCTGTATCAATATTTCAAGACATTTTACTTAACTTTGGGTGTTGGCATGCATTTACTAAAAAGTATTGTTTGAGCGTTTTTCTCGCATAACCCTTAACCTGGAATATAAATGCCTCCATTTTCAAGGAAATTGGACGATGACTCTCGGACTACCCCTGTCAATTGAGCAGTTGTTGCATCGCTAATGAATTCATCAACTATATATTTGCATAAATCCATAATTACATTTTTATACATACATAATTTTGCGCATCACAGTTCTTAATCACCTTTAATTTTATGTAAATAGAATTATGAAATGGCTCTGATCAAAGTGTATTAAATAACTGAGAACACATTTTTGAGTGATTAAGATTAAGATACGAGTGAGAATTCGCATTGTGACAATTTAACTGATTTAAGCACAACAAGAGATAAACACAAGAAAGTGCAGTGCGGTCTCCGACATAATTTTCTGACGTTTTATGTTTCTCACTGGTCAGCAAACTGCCTAATATTTTAGGCTGCAAAAATACCTACACATATATTCTTAGAACTTTTGGTAACTTGATACTCTAAATTAATACTGTTACGGATATCCTATTGCCCAAGTTAACCGCAGTCTGATACTCTACTAAGCGTAATACTTGAGACCCCTTCAGCATTCCTACTCTTTTCAAAATTGCGGCACCGCACATTCACTCCAGTAACCTTCAAATCAAAACTTGCGGTTATTTTAAACTTTTTGAAATAACTTGGTTAACTAGTAAGATTAGTCAGGATGAAGTTGGATTTACGATTGGATTTACGTTGAAAAGACGAAAATGTTAGTGTTTAGTACTCCGAATATTCACAAATCAATTTCGAATTTTAAATTCTTAGCCAATGGTTATGAAATTGGAAACGGGGATTCAATAAAATATTTGGGGCTTCACCCTGATCCATTTCAAAAATTTGACATTCATGTTCGCAATATGACGAAGATTTGTTTTTGCAGAATAAGAGCTCTGTACATAGTGAGGCATATCATGTCGAAAGATAGTTTACGTATGGTGGGGCAAGCCCTTGGTTTGAGCATTGTTCAGTATATGAGTTCAATTTGGGGAGCTACTAACAGTAAAGTTCTAAAGAACGCTGAAAAGATCATTCGAGCCCTATGAAGGTTAGTGCTGGGAGTAAGGAAATTTGACAGTGTAGCAGAGAGATTATCAGAAGAATTGGAGTGGCTTTTTCCTAGGAAATTATGTATCTTTCGGACTATGTGTATCTTTTATAAGATAACCAAATCTAACTTGGTCCCGTACTTTACTAATTGGTTTGCTACTAGTGATAGTATTCATTCTTACCACACAAGAAGCAGTGGTGCGTTTAGATCAAATAGCATGAGTAAAACATTCGTAGGAAGTCAAATGTTTTCCATAAGGGCAGTTTCCCTATGGAATAAGTTACCTAATAACATTAAAGAGTCTGCAGGGTTTAACAGTTTTAAAACCAGTCTCAAAAGCTATCTACTCAGCTCTGAGTGTAATTTATAAGATTTTAATTGTTGTATAAGAAATTATATATCCCAAATAGTTATCCTCAACTCCTCATCATCGAGCAAGTTCCGTGGATTGGACGTTTCATGGTCCTCAGTGGATGCAGGTTCCGCAAACGGCGAAACCTCTTAGCTTTGGCGGAGGAAGGGGAAATGGTTCGCCTTTCCTCCAAAGTAGCCACCTGCTTCCACTGAGCTCCTGACCTCTTCCTACCAGTTGCCAGTTTCTCTTCATGGAATCTCAGCGCGATATAAACTTCATGTTTAATTGACATTTGTATTTAAATAAAATTTGGTTCTCTAATTGACTATGTATTATAATCGTATTTAAAAATTTGTATAGTTCTTAGGATACAGTTGAAATAACCCACTAAGTGGGATACTGTGTTCCCATATAATTTTGTGCTAATAATTTGTGCGTTGATTGAATAAATTAAATTAAAATTTACTATCAGCTCGTTACTGCCAGTCAACTAATCTTATTTCCAAAGTTTTTAGCATTTTTAATTAAAAAAAGGAATTCCAAACGTCTCTTTCTTCCATAATAACTACGATGTACAGTCTTCTTGTATTCAATTTTTGAAAAAGTTCCAATAAATCTTGTCGGGAATTGGAAAAGGTGCTCGAAAATTTCCAAATCTGTTTGGCTCTATTTCGAAAAATAAGAACGTTTTGGAGTCTTGTCAGTTGAAAGTGAATTGATGTGAGTACTGTTAATCGAAACTTTGGAGATAAAACGTAGAGACTCGCTATAAATAAAAATATCATTTACTATTATTTTATACCATTTACTTGCGGCAGTTACAACAAAAACTGAGTTTCATTATATTTTCTCTAAACTATTGAGATCCCCTGAAGGTTTACTTTGTTAAAGGTTTGGAAATGTCACTTTCTCTAATAGATTTGAAATCAATTCATTGCAATCCGAAGGTGTATTTGAGGATAATTTTAACGAAGTCAACATTTTAAAGTCAATTGCACTTTTGGATTCAAAACGAGTATTGCGCCAATTAATTTTGTCGGTTGCATTTTAAACTCTTGATGTTTACAGTTATATTTAGAATTTTGTCAACATCTGTAATGTTTTCGTAACCGCTTTTTTTGAGCTCGTCTATTTTATCCGTACAGTCCATTTAATTTTTTTTGATACATAGGGGTTCTGAACGGCTCTGTGTACACGTATTATTTGAGTTGAATTACTAGATTTTCAAATTATTTTGTTCTTCTGCATCAGATCTTCCACACTCTGCATACGAATAAATTACGTTTTAAAAACCTTTTCTGTTAAGGGCTTTGCATATATCCATTATTGGAAACGTTGAGAACGAACGGATTCAGTATTACAGAGTAGTGCTCAAGTCTTTCCGTTCATTTTTGTCATTACTTTCTATCCGAAAGACTTGAAATGAATAATATCTTTCAAAAAAAGTCATTCAGGCAAAATTGTCATTCCGTTCCATGAGTTGAAAAAGAATGAAAAGGATTTGTCGTTCATTCAGATAGAAACTACAAATTATTTATTATAGTGAATTAATTGATCCTGTACTTCTACAAAATACAGAACAATAAATTAGTGAAATAACATTATTTTCTACGGCAATAATTAAACATATAAGTATGTATATTAAAACCATTTTTCTGGAAAATTTTCATATTCAATTTTTGTTAATATTGAGTTATTTCAATTGCTAAAAGATTGTTTCACAAGATTTAGTGCTTTTAAAGTATAAAATGTTCTTTTTCAAGTCTTTTAGCCGAATTTTTCATTCATTTTCATTCTTTTCTGTAAGACTTCGAGCACTAGTACAGAGTACTCTTGACTAAATACACGATGAAAAGTTCAATTTTGTTAATTTGAGGATATACAATATTATTTTTTCAAAATTGAATGGAAGATGTACTCGGATGTTTTAACAATGGAATTGGATTGCTTACCGTTGTTCGAGAGCTGATTTCCGCTACGTCTTCGAGATTAATTTTCAGATGCTCGGCTGAATCTACTGAATACCATGCCGAAAATAAATATTAAATAAAAATGAAATCAATACTTTATGAGTAGACTTTATTTAAGAAACCGTATTATTACCTTTTTGGATCACACAATCGCCTTTTACAGGAAAATATTAGGAATCACTATGAGTAATTGGGGTTTTTCCAAAGCCCCAGCTCTAAAATTATCTGAAAACTGGTATTTGCTAGAATTGTGTAATTAGTTGGAAGATAAAAATTATCGTACAACAATAGAATTTAAAACAAAATCAAATAAGAATATAATTTTGAAAATTTGGTTGAAGAAAAAATTATTTAAAGAAACTACCATAACTTTTTTGATATTGAAGAAACCGTACGGCAACAGGGCAAGCCATAGTTCATCAAAATCCTTTCCTCAACTGAACCAGATCTAATATTTTCTTCTCTTTCCCATATTATTGTTCATTCCTATAAGTTGACTTTTAGATACGGTTAATTAGGGCCTCCACTTACAGTACCTGTAAATAACAAATGGATTTATTTCTAGCATTATAATATAACTTGCAAATTTACTGCACACAAGTCAATTTGAATTCATATTATATTAGATTCAAATTTTAACGTCAGTTAAAATGATTGAAAGTTAAATAAATGCACATTTATATTGCATATAAAATATTTTATTAACACACCATAATTATAACGATGATTAATAGATAGGTTTGTAATAAACCGAAATGGCAACGTTATCCAGCTTTGTACCTTATTTCAAAAGCGAGCTAATGCACTAACTAGGGAGATTGCAGTAAACAAATTAATCCGAAGCAGTTGCGATATTGGCCACAAGTCTGTGACCACCTAACAGCATCTTATTCATTAGCTAGTGATGATTTACAAAGAAATCTTTGAGGAACAAGATGTAGTTGTAAGTGTCTGCTTTACTACTACATCCTGGTACCCAAATTTTTCCAAATTGATGTTGGGCCATCCCATAACAAGTCGTGACCCTCGTTGTGGTTGCTGTGAAATACTTCAAAATTGCGATTATTTGCTTTAATTTACTGCACACTATTTTTATTTTAATGTACTTAATTACCAAGTATCAATATATCAATAGTTATAAAATTCATTTTGTGCACACCAATGGAGGTGATGTAAGTAGAATTCACACATTAAACACAAAAAAATACGACAACTGACCAACGTTGAATGATTCAAAACTCCAGCACATACGTTCAGAGCATTGCATATTTATTTGTGAGTATTTTACAATTCGGAAATTACAGGAATCTGTACAATGAATTTAACTACACTTAAATCCTCAGAACTGTAGTGCAACCTTGTTTCAGTCCGCTTATGTGCAAAGTAATGCAATTTAGAATGGTTGAATGTAGTATAACACCAAATAGTCAAGGCGAATTTGATATTTGCTTCCATCCCATCACCTTACATCAAGTTGACTGATACGCACAATTGTGAATGTAGATAAGATTTTTGTTTGCTCGAATCAAATAAATCAGCAGCAGCAAAGTTGGATTTTTAGAATTGCTATGAGTATCAGCAAAGTACGAGTGAAAAAAACACCGCTCTTAAAGGCCTACAAATTGTAGTGGAGAAGCAGTTTTAGGCTACCCTTTTTACCTCCGAAAAAGGCCGCCCAAAATGGAGGCTTTATATGAGTAGAAGTTTTTACAACAAAAGATACGTAATTATGAGTAGCATGTTCCAAATTCTCTATTCAACTTTTCAAACTGCAGCTATGCTAGAATGAATGCCAGTTTCAATCTGGACACCAATTATATAAATGATACGTTTTATTTGTAAACGAAATGTAAAGTTAGTACAATGTACTAACTAAATAAGTAACGCAATAGGAAACTATTAGTTGTAAATAAAGAAATATAAGTTTTCAATAAAATTATGTATCAGGTAGCAGTGCGACATGAAGTGATCTTAATTAATACAAAGTATTTTTGAGCAAATAAATAGATATCAGTTTCACAAAAAATCTAATTCGCTTAAGTACAGCTAATTTGAAAATGTTTATATAAAATGCAAGATTGTGGGAAACTGAAATAAATTTTTGCAAACCGAGTTAAAAACATGTGCATGCATGCAGTAAAAAGTGCCAACGAATGGAGTTATGGATACAAGAAAGCAAAATTATGAATGACAAATAAGGGAATGATGATAAACAGATTCAAGAATGCTTATAACCTCAAAGATCTACAAATTACGTACTTTAAAAAGCTTACAAAACAGCTCAGCTGCTTGAAAATCACCACTACTAAATCCGTTTACACATTTTTAACAGCTAATTGTATTTTGATTATGTTTCCATCTAAATACTTGTACCTGATGATAAACCAACTTCGATAAACTCTTTTATCTATCGTTTTGAAAAAATTGTAAATGAATTGCTTAGCCAATAGAAATTTTAATTCTTGGTTTTACGCAGATATAAGTGTTGATTGTATTTGAAGCTCCCCTGGCTCCGAACGGCTCTGCAGATAAGTTATATCAGCAATCAGCATCTCTATACAATGTTAAATCATAGTCATGTAATACTGCAAATGCAATGTTTCAATTCAGTATAATATGGTGAGCGAGACAAATTCATATTGTGTAACTAAAAACAATTCAAAGTTTAATTATTTTCTGACTTAAAAATGGAGTGGTGGGAAATCAAAATTATTTTAAAAAAACCTGCACAAACTCATCAGCAATACAACATGTAGCACTGACTTCTTAAGCAAATTTCGGGCGACTAAAACATTGAGTTCCGAGGACGTAGATGAACTGGTAATCTAAATAACCGTTTATTTGGATCTTTTGCGAATTATAAAACTATAATTTGTTTCTTAGAGCTTGCCCGTGGATACTCCTTTAACCAGGTCAAGTAAATTCTACAAAAAAACTGTTACGCGAGAGCATGGCTTTAAAATATTGATGGAAGTCCTAAATGACACGACCCAATCTGGGGCAATGAATATTTTATAAACAGCACTAACTAAATGAGCTGCAAAAAAGATGTGGTACTAGGAAAAGGGAGCAATGGCACATCAGCAATGTTGCATGTAAAGCAATAACGTGCGGGATATGGTTTTCATGGGGAAACAAAATTCACATCTGATCTGAGTAGATTGTGTATAAGCTCAACGAGTTCACAGAGACGAATATATACGGTGTTTGCCAGAGTTTACAATATTGTTACGTACTTTATATACCTATATACTTTTACGTTTATTATATGTACGTTTGGTAAACGATTAATGACTCATGCCACTCTTACGATTCTTGTAATGATATCATGATGTAATACCTATGCCATTCTATATAAAGGAATGAAACTGAATAAATGGACACACTTATGTGTCAGTGAAAAAGAGCATAACAACCTGGTGGAGATGGCTCACTCTCCGAAACCTCTTGCCTTCAGAAAAGTCAACTATGCCAACATTTCTTAAAAATGTCAACTGTTGAGTACAAAATGACTACAGAAATTTTGACAACCCAATTTTTTGGTTTTTGATCCCAATGTCCAAGGAATCAAAACCACAGTCTAAAACTCGCCGCCAGCAAGGTGAAACACCAGAGTTTCCAGAGGGCATCGGAATCAATTTTGAAAGAGAATTACGCAAGAAAAAAGCGAAGACTTCTGCCGCCACTACGGTACCTACCACGGGACTACCTAAGCCTAGCAAGTCCAAGACGATTATACCTGGTACATCCAAAATAGCACAGCCTCGCCCGTCACCAAAAACTTTTGGAGCCACCGTATCCTCTATCGTGCCACCAGTTGTCAGCTCTAGTACCGGCGATACAGACAAGGTACTCCCAGGTCCGTCATCCAGCAAATCAAGTCCTGCGTTTGGAAGACGCCACAGCGTGAGCAGCTACGACTTCATATACGACGAGCGACTGAATTTGTCACGTCCTGCGAGCCCAGTCGAGCTCAGACCATACAAGACTACTGGAAATTTTGTACCGCCAAGACCTTCCACGCCAATTCCAGGTTCTCCTGTTTTAAAAGATCCTCCTGAAGTACCGCAAGACGAAGAAATCAAAGTAGAAGCGGAAGTTGATCCTAGAATCAACGACAACCCCGTTAACACAGACAGAAGTGGGCAGTGGTCATCAGACTCTAGCACTCCAATTGAATCTGAGGAAGACTCAGATTCCGACTTGGTCTCCGACGAAGACAGTAATACCCACAAAACGGAAGCTGCACCAGGCGCAGGGGGCGTTAGGCCAACCATGACTGGACCTTCAGTTATCACATTTACTAACGACCCTTTGCCGCAATTCTTTCCAGAGCATGGGTCCCAATCTGCAGAGAACTTCATGTACCTTTACGAGACTTGGGCTGCAAATAGAAATTTTGATGACGCAGCCAAGAAGAAAAATATTCCTGCCGCATTACCCAGCGCAGCCGGCAGTGCTTGGTGGAATAGCCGACGTACTAATATTGAAGATGCTGCAGTTACTTGGAAAATTTTCAAAGATGACTTCTTGAAATCAATGAAGACTACCAACCCAGAAGATCGACTACGTTTTTGGGACGTCACAGCAATACGTCAGCTGCCAAATCAACTTGCAACTCAGTTTATTCAGATAATGAAATATCGTGCTACACGCAGCATGCCTACTATCGCAGAAAAGGATATGGTAGACATGATAGTTCACAACATGCTTGCAGAACCACGACATTACGTCATCGCTCGTGGAAAACCTGCCAAATTTGTGGACCTTGAGAAACTGGTTAGGGAATACGAACAAGACCTAGGGTCAGTACCAAATGAAGCTGCCGCTCCTGAAAACAGGATCAAACAGGAACCCATATCCATGGCACAAGTAGACGCTTCAGACACAGTGCAAGACTTGACTGCTGCACTCGGTAAACTCTTCCTACGCGGAAAACCACGAGGAGCACGAGGATATACACGTGGTGCACGCCAGCAAAGCCAAATGCGAAACCGACCTCGTCCACAATGCTTCTATTGCAAAAAGTTGGGCCACGTACAGTACGAATGTCGAACTAAGAGATACGATGAAATGAAACGTCCGAGAGGACGTGGAAGAGGATTTGGACGGGGACGAGGATCCTCACGTCAATACTATCAACGTCAACGAAACGACAACCGAGGACCTAGAGATGGGAATAGCCAACGATCCCAGCAAAACTTTGTTGCCGCCAATCAGGAGGAAGCAGAAGTCCCAGAGAATTTCTTTCACTTATTTGATGAAGAGCCAAAAAACGAGCCGAGGCGGGACCAAGGATCCCGCCATTAGCAGCAAACATGATTAAGGTCATTGGTCATTGCCACTCCGGATCAAGCAAATGTCCACTTACAATTCAAATATCAATTTAAAATTGCAAATATGACGCTGTTATAGACACTGGCGCGGGTGTTAGTTTAGTAAATGAGAAAATAGTAAGTAATTTACCAAGAATTCAAAACAGCACAATTAACATAACGAGTGTAAATGGATCCCGAGTTCAAACACAAGGCATGGCCATCGTCACTTTTTCTGTCAACAATCAAACCATTCGTCATCCTATGCTAATCATCAGCACCTCACCATTCTCTGTGCTGCTAGGTATGGACTTCTTACAGGCCGCTGATTGCAACATCGATCTGTCAAGGAGCCTCCTAGCATCTCCAAAATTAGGGAACGTTCCAATAAAATCGTCAACAATAAACGTGTGGACACATCTCCGTAACTTGAGTCAATAGGGAAATGTGCAAGCCTGCAGGCGGACTTGTTCATTTCCCATCCGACTTAAATCTGACATCATTCTTCCTGCACGTACAGCAACCTACGTTCCTATTCTTGCTGATGGCATGCGTGGTACTAGTGTCGCGATAGCCACTCCGCGACCACGTCTATACTCGAAACAACACGTGCTGCTACCTCGTATGCTGTTAAATGGTTTGACCAGATGCTGCGTAGTCACAAATCCGTCAACCCTTGCTATCAAACTACAGGCAGGGATGAAAATTGCAATTGCCGATACCGTTATTATTGACGAAGAAATTGATATCAAAACAGTAATGACATGCACTGTGCGCTCAACTCCAACGCAAAACAAAAATTTTTCTTGTCTTACGATCAATCCTGACGTCACCACCACAGAACGTGACGTTATCGCACTAATCACCATATACGAAGATGTATTTTCGTGGGATGAAAAAACACTTGGAAGATGTAAGACACTTCCCTTTGGCATAAACACAGGAAATAGTGACCCAATTAGGCAACGACCATATCGATTAGCCGAAGCACAAAGAATTATTGTACAGAAGCACGTACGAGATATGCTGAACCAAGATATTATTGAACCGTCGTTTAGCCCTTGGTCGTCACCAATCGTCATGGCACGAAAGAAAGGAGACCCACCTGGCGCATTAGGAAGCCGCTTCTGTGTGGACTACAGACGTTTGAATGACGTAGTTCCTAAAATGAGCTACCCACTTCCATTGATTGAACAAGTTCTTGACTGCCTACGCAACTGTGCCTACTTCACAACGTTGGATCTATGCTCTGCATATTGGCAATGCCTACTGAAAAAGGAAGACAGGCCAAAATCATGTTTTGTCACTCCGGATGGAAGCTACCAATTCAAAGTCTTACCTTTTGGACTCTCTAACAGTCCTCCACATTTCATGGCACTGATGGACATTGCATTGAGCGGACTTAGACAATACAGCCAATGCTACCTGGATGACATAATCATACACAATGATACATTCAATGAACACATGAGATCACTCGAAGAAGTATTCAAGCGTCTTCGTCATCACAACCTGAAACTAAAGCCCGCAAAATGTCGTTTTCTGTACCACAAGATTGAGATATTAGGTCGCATTGTCGACTCAACAGGCGTTCAAGTTAACCCGGCTGGCACAGCCGCAGTACAGCAACTACCTATCCCGAGAAACATAAAACAACTCCAAAGTGTAATTGGACTATGCTCCTATTTTCGCAAGTTCGTACCACAGTTTGCAAAGAAAATGGCACCTTTGTATCAGCTATTGAAAACAGATAAAGAATTCAAATGGGGAACATAAAGAAGGAGCTATTAAGCCCGACAGATCCCAGATTATGATCCCAGACGAGAAACAATACTTGAAACAGATGCCTCAACGATAGGCATCGGAAGTTCATTGCTACAAGTACACGATGGTTTGCTACGACCAGTAGCATTTATCAGCCGTTCACTAGCAAAGAATGAAAAAAATTGGACGACAAGTGAGCTAGAGTTAGTCGCTATTGTTTGGTCAGTCAGAAAACTAAAAACCTACCTACTCGGATTACATTTTCAAGTCCGCACTGATCATCACTCATTGTGTCACTTACTTCACACAAAGCGCGAGCTATCACCAAAGCTGAGTCGCATGATTCTAGAATTGAGTCCGTATGATTTTGAGATAGTACACAAAAGCGGAAGAAAGCACTTGCTGCCGGACTGTCTAAGTCGATTACCAATGAGCAATAATGAAGAACCTCAAGATGATGACGTAATAGACGCCCCAATTTTAATGCTGTCAGCCGAAAAATTGCAAACGGAACAAGAAAAGGATACAGATATAAAAGCTCTTCCCAAAAAGAGTAAACGTTACAGTACCATAAATGGAATCGTGTACAAAGTCAATAAGAGTTCTGGAAAAAACTTCCTGCCATACGTTCCAAAGACAATGATGAACGAAATCCTACGGGAGATGCATGACTCGCCGCTATCAGGTCATCTTGGATTTACACGGACGTACGATAAAGTACGAAAACGTTTATATTGGAAAAACATGAAGAAGGATATTCACAAGTACATACAAACATGTCACCTTTGCCAAACGAAAAAATCTCCAAGACAAAAGCCAGCAGGAATGCTCCAACCAATAGACATCCCAGGAAAGCCATTTGAGGTAATTGGTTATGACGTATCAGGACCATACCCCAAGAGTTCATCACAAAACGAGTACTGCATGTCATGTGTTATTTGACTAAATATGTCATCGCCAAAGCTGTCAGACGAGCCGACGCTGAAACAGCTGCAAAGTTTATCGTGAATGAAGTTGTGTTACGATAAACACACCAAGAAAAATCATTACTGATAGAGGTTCAATTTTCACTGGAGAACTGTTTGGCCATCTTACAAAATACCTCGGAATCAATCATGCACTTACAACTGCCTATCATGCAAGTACCAATGGTTTAATTGAACGACAACACGATACAGTTCAAGTCAGTATATCTATGTACATTCAGCTACACACACAACGTTTGTGGGATGTATTCCTACCTCATGTGATTTATGCAATCAATACAACAAAACAGCAAAATAGTCGGCATTCGCCTCATTTTCTCGTATTTGGAACTGAAGTTACACTACCAACTGAAAATGAACTAGGTGACATACCTGAACACAGTTCCATCCAAACGCTTCACGACAACATGGTAAAATCACATCAAATTGCCACACGCTGTATAACACAAGCACAAGAGAAATACGCGCAGAGACATAATGCAAAACATAGAATTGTTGAGTACAAAGCAAACGACAGAATACTTGTTCACAATCCAATACGCCACATAGGCAAAGCCTACAAACTTGACCATCATTGGCATGGTCCATACACAGTCATCACAAAAATATCAGATGTGAACTACGAAGTTGAACGTATCGTAAACAATAAACCTGTTCGTGAAATTGTCCATGTTGTGCGAACTAAGCCATACCATGAGCGCACGCAAAACGAAACTCAAAAAGACGAAACACAAAGTAATTTGGGTGGTCCTCCAATAAACGTCCAAAGAACAAAGGAAACAAACAAAACTCAGCGTGAACAAGAGGACGCTAATCCACCTCAACGTTATTTCCTTCGTTCTCGTACCAAAAACATACTTACAGCACTGGTATATAAAGAGCCTGGCCGCTGTGAAGTTCTCACTTCCACTCAACTTGCCATCGTGACAACAATCACTGAACTGTCAGCTGAAGAACCGAAAAAGTCTCCAATTCTTTCAGTCAACGTGATTATCAAATCAAGTTCAAGTCCAAAGCCAAGGCGATTATTTACTGTCAACACAGGATATGGGTCAGCTCTGCTGACTCTTGTCTTCTTGCTACTAATGGCATGTTATGCAAACTGCGAGTCACCAGTGAAGATAGTACGAGGAGCGTATTATGAAAAGATACGCAATGTGGATGTGTATGAAACATCATACCCACTTATGTACCAAGTTCCATTGCCATCAGGATCAAGCACATCATTCCCAAAGTCAACACAAATGGAAAAAGAACTGTCTAAGATATGGATGCGTGGTTTGTAAAATCTCAAACACTCCATTCCATTTTTTGAGCCACAATCCGCTACACGTACGCGACGAGCAATTACATTATTTGGCGACTTCCTACATTACTGCTGTGGTACGGCTACCCAAGGTTCATTGGACACTCTATATAAATCAGAAGCAGATATGGAGCACACTGTGCAAAGCATGAAGGAACAACTGCATAATGACCATGCTGCAGTTTTACAAATATCCACTGTGTTTTCCAACTACACAAATCAGCTTGATTCTGTACTGAGCCAATACAACAAGAAAATTGTCACAACGTTTCATGACCTCGTGTCGATTGAAACCAAAATGAATCATAGTATGCACTCAATGCAGAGTGCACAAACTATATTGTCTCAACTATGGTATGATTCCACCATAGCAAACATTTGGATGCAAGTTGCTTCAGACTGCAAAAGCTCTCTCATCCCTCACAGCATCATTAGCCAAAAGCAATTATATTCGGACCTCATTCACCTATCACGTACGCTTTTGCCGCACGAAAGATCGCTGTCTATACCAACCTCAAGTATAAGCAAATATTTCAAGCTGGGAATAGCAAGCTGTACCTACACGAACTCGTCACTCACAGTGATGGTAAAAATACCATTGCGAGATTTCCACATGAATTACAAGATCTATGAGCTGAGACGTATCCCTTTCTTTCACAAAGGTGATATATGCACACTGTCATCATCTTTTCCACTCATCGCTTTTGATAGTGGAAAAAACAAACTAATACCTATCCAAGCGTCACGACAGCACTCTTGCCCAGCTCATGAAAAAGGCATATGTGAGCTGCCACAACATCCATTGGAAAGCTCACCCGACATAAATTGTGCACATGCACTCCTTGTACCAAATACATCCTTAGATGTGATCAAATCAACATGCAGTTTTACATGTCAGCGAAAAACATCTCGTAATGCCAGCATTACACAACTCTCGGCTACTACCTATGCGATAATAAATGACAAAGAGCATCTTGTGCTCTCGTGCAAAAACAAGACGACAGAGCGGATTCCTCCGCACACGAGTTCAGGGTCAATCTTTATCTCACTGAGCTGCAATTGTACCCTAATCGGAGAATCATTTCAACTGAAATCTCCATTCCCTTGTCCCGCAACTGGGGACAATGTACTTCATTTCCTTATGCCATCCCAATGGTCAAATTTAAATGCCTCAACATACATGGAAAATGACACTTTCCCAAACATCAGCTCTATCCTTGATGAGAATTGGACTTTAAAAGTCAGACATTTGAATTTATCAGCAGATCCCTTTTTGACTACCACTTATTTTGATCCATACTACTTCATTGGATCTCATCTTTCGTTTATCACGTCCACATGGGCTGTTGTTTTAACTACATGGACGGCATTTCTGACCTTTAAAGTCTTTGGAGTTCAACTTCCTATGCCACGAAGTGTGAGAGCGGACGATGGCTTTGGATCCCTACTTATTGAGACAATAGAAAACATCATCCTCGGGTTAATCCTCTTTGCCTTGATATTTTTTATCATTCGCAAATACATCCCTTGTCTGCATTTCAAGACGTCTGATGATAAAATTCGAATGGTTCACTTCTCAAAAGATGGGAAAATAACCATTACTGACTTTGTAAATGAGGAAGATGAGGAAACCACTGAAGTTTAAATACGTTTTATCTCCGATGATGTACATAAATGTAAACTATAGGTGATTAATTAGATTATAAATGCCACCCAACTTAACTCGATAATCATAAGCTATTTTCTCCTGCTGCTGTAAAGTTGTCTTCAGCCTGCTAAAAAATTGTCAACCCAAACATTTTAAATTTTCTGTCAACCTTTCTGAAATTTATTTTTGGAACTTTTGCCGCTGCTGCTTGAGAGCTGCTTTGATTTGTCCACATATTCTCGACTATCTGTCCTGTTAAACATCAATTTTCAACAATTGACTACCATTCAACAATGCTGACTCCTGCTGAGAAAAAGTTTTTTGACGCAGTCGACGCGATGAAACAACCTGTCATTGATGTTTATCGCGCTATCAACGCTCGCTTTCGTGTGATTGAGGATAGAATGGACGAGATTTGGAACCAATGTTTTCCTTATCGTCAAGTGGACTTACGTGACACTATTAATGAACGAAGGGCTATTGCCGCCCGCCAAAGCACTCCTGAAACTCAGATGCGATCTGAACGACTTGACACTAATTTTCGAATTCCGAAGCGTCCACGAGAAGTTGAGGAGCAGCCACAAAAACGCCAAAAAACCAATGTGGCGACTCATTCCATATCACCCGAGAGGAGACAGGTGTTGACAGCAGTACGAAAGTTAACACCACCGCAGCCAATCAGTCGTGTACTGATTCCTAAGGGACCATGTCAACGGACTCAAACTCGGCCAGCTCCGGTTGCCACTCCCAGGCGTGAGGAACCATCTACCTCACGTCACAATCCTGGAAACTCTACCCAGGAACGTAACCGGAACAACATTCAACTTGTTCCAGTCCGAGACAACAACAACAACTTCAACAATGGAACGCGCCGAGATGTGAATCCTGTTGCTGCCACTACTGCTGCTGTGGACACCACTCTGGAGGAACTTATTGGCCCGGCTCCTACACCTCTGGACGAGCAACTTCGACTTTCGGAATCATCATCATCATCATCATCATCATCGGATGACGACTCTGCTTTCGAGGAGGACATGTACGCTGGAAACCCTCGCCGAGGAGGAAAATAAGTGATAGTGAAGTGAACGTGCCTTTTTCTGTTTTTCCATTTCTGATGAGATAAGCATTTATTACTCAACTCAAAGTAAGCAATGATTATTATGTTTTGATTTTTGTTCATGTTATTTTCCAGTTAGTAGTTTAATACTTTTCAATGAAGGCACGTTATATTATTCCACTTTTCAATTCACAATTGCTAAATCTTTAATACAAGTTAAGATTACATACACACATTTTTACTTGTTTCCTTTTAAAAGTAACATTTAGTGGCATGAGACCTTTTTTTCACTATTACCTACTTTTATGTATTTGTGTTAAACCTTTAAGGAAGAAATTGTTATACATGTTAAGTAGTGCAATTTTATTCATTCATTATTATAGGTTAGGAAGTGCAATTTTACTTATTAATTAAATATGTCTCAAGATTGGGACAATCTTCTTTGTTACCCAGAAGTGTTACGTACTTTCTATACCTATATACTTTTACGTTTATTATATGTACGTTTGGTAAACGATTAATGACTCATGCCTCTCTTACGATTCTTGTAATGATATCATGATGTAATACCTATGCCATACTATATAAAGGAATGAAACTGAATAAATGGACACACTTATGTGTCAGTGAAAAAGAGCATAACAATATCAAATATAATTTGTATGCCAGGTTAGCTAAAGACTGGTAACAGATGTTTAGCTTTGAATGAGCTTCATTTGACTTAAATCGCACTGAGCTTGAGTTGATGATGATAACTGCTCTTGCTTCTGGATGAATATCAAGCTTCCATTTTGAAACTATTATCTGTATATTTAGGTTTGTAATGCAATTTAGACTCAATGATTGAAGTTTTGGGAATCCGGTTTGTGGAAAAAACATCGTAGATTGTATTCGTATTGTAGAATTCTTATTAAAGCTATTCCTACTGCATGATTACATACCAATCTTCTGAAAACGTGCAGGGACATATTGAACTATTGTCATTTTTACTATCTACAAAAGGCAAAAACTTTTTCTAAAGCATCAAACGACACCCCACAAGTACTTGTACACAATTGTATTACTCTTGATATCAGCTTTGTTTAGCTTTACACTTCCGGTTGTTGGTTTAAAGTAAAAACCTACATAATCGGAGGTTGCTGAGAACAAATGGATTCATTACTCCACAACGTGTAAACCTCAAACTAATGCTAATGAGAAGCTAAACGAAGGAAATTTGCATAGAGACATTTTTAGATTAAGAATATTATGTTATCAAACTTAGGATGGAAGGAATTACCAGTCGTTTAAACGATGAAATCCGATTCCTTCCGGCTCTGATGTACAATTATACTATAGCAGTTACTTTCAAGATTCCTAAATAAGCGATCAAGAATATTGACGTTAGCCTTTTCATTTCGTTATAACCTACAAAAAATACGTACCAAAAATTTATTTTATAGTGATTCATATAAACTGGCATATGCTTTGTTGCCAAATATCTTAGATTCTAACAGTCTTGGATACGTGAAAGTTTGACAAAAGACAACGAAGTTCATCAAAGGAATAAACTTCAACAACCCATAAATGACAAATAAACAATAGTTTAATAATCACTAAAATTAATTACTTTTTTTTCTGTAAAATACCGAAGTGACATGATTTCTTAATTTATTTTAATTCTCCTTTTCCTTTGTAGCTGTGTAGTTGTTATGGACTGTTTTGTTATCCTTCGTGTACAAAAAGAGTCTGCAATAAAGTCAAATAATAATCATAAATAAACCATCGTTTACAAAACTCTACGACATAACGAAACGAAAACTTAATCTGAAGGATATTAAAAAACGTTTTCTTCTTCTCTTTATTCTTTCTAAACAACATACTTCAATCTCAAGTGCTTTTCATTAACCAGCGTGAACATTAATGCTTCAACGTGTTATTCACAATACCTGACCAAAAGATAAGATAAAAGCACAATTGGGGAATCCGCTTACTATAAAATAGCAAGTAAAAATTCTCAACATATCACACTCCATTTGTAGCCGTTAATAGTAACTTGCAAATTTACTTCAGAGTTTAATAAAATTAAAATTCACAATGGAGGAGTGGGAGAAAGATATAATAGTTAAAAACATGGACAAGCTGGTTAACAAACAAACTAGTAGGGTGATTTATACATCGTCAATCAGCTATGATGTGAACACTGTGTTAGGGAATGGGAGCCTTGGATCGGTGGTTTATAAAGGGAAATTTGGGGAACGTGACGTAGCTGTCAAGAAAGTCCACCTTAATCTATTTGGGGGAACTCAGACTGAAGCACTGCATGTGGTCAAAGTTTTGAAGGACGTCGATGCACATGAATATGTTGTAAGATACTTTGCCGCTGAACAATCCAAAGAATTTGTTCTAATCGCGTTGGAACTTTGTGAAATGTCACTGAACGAGTGGATTGAAAACAATGGGAATGGAACTTCAACATTGGATAAACATATGGAGATTTCAGTAAGAATGGAAGTGTTAAGACAAATAACTGTTGGGTTGGAATGGCTTCACTCGAAGAAGATTTTGCACAAACATATCAAGCCTGAGAATGTGCTGCTACATCTCCAAATGAAACGAGCCAAGCTGTCGGACTTTGGACTCAACACCCGTTTGATGAATGGAAAAGGCTTTGAAGCCTCAAATGCTGGTGTTAACAACCCTCGCTGGATAGCTCCTGAGATACTGGATCATGTTATCCAGAGGCAGAACACAGAATGCAAATTTGTAAGTCACTTTCTAAAACACAAAATATTTTTGAATCACTGATAATTTATACAATTTTTGTTATATAAATAGACCTATGCATCCGATGTATTTTCCCTTGGCTGCGTGTATTATTACGTTGTAACAGGTGGAAAATATGCCTTTGAAGATTCGGTTAACCGTCAAGCTAATATTTTGGATGGGAACTCACTGACGCTGGAAAATGAAACGAAACATGTTTCTGCAGAAAGCGCTGTGCTCTTGCTGATTGAAGTGATGATATCCGAAGACCGTAAAGCTAGACCTATATGCGAAACTTTACTTTCTTATCCGATTTTCCCGCAAAAAGATTCAAGGGTAGGATTGTTGGACAATACCTCTCAACCGGATCCCGAGCAGAAAGAAAAACAAAGGCTTAATAAAGCTGATCTGCTAGATTATGGACCCAATAAGACTGAAAGCCCTCCGGTTCAGCTTACTGCTTCACCTAATAGTAAGAACACTGAGGCAATGAATTCAATTTCCAGAGGAAACAATTGCATTCTGCCAATTAAGAAAAAGAAAATCAACAAATTCTTTAAAAATTTAAAGGTGAAGGATTTTGATAGAAGGCGTAACAAACTATTTGATATGGTTAGGTCTGAAGATTTGTGTATTATTAAGAGAGATTTTGAGCAGGGTGGAGCTGAATGTCACGTAGAAATTACAGAAATCGGCGATCAGCTTCAACGAACTTTGTTGCATGTAGCTGTAGCTCGTGGGGATTATGATATTGTCGAGTATCTTATTAATTATAAAGGGTTTGAAAGCGTGCTGTCTAAACCAATATCTAGGGATAGGGTTTTACATGATTGCACAAGGAATATTCATATTATTGAAGCTGCAACCTTTACAAACAAGATAAGGATTCTTGAGCTTTTATTTTCCAAACAACCAAATTTAATCAACTCCGGGGAGAAAGACTTTTGGGAACACGAAAGAACTCCTCTTCATAAGGCAACGAGACGACTATTTACGAACGGGAAACAGCTTGAATTTATACAATTCCTTGTTAAACATAACGCCAATTGTAATGCAAAAACAAAGATGGGTAACACACCTCTACATTCCGCTGTTCAGACACCTGTGCCACCAAACGTAATTGAGATAATACAGTTTTTGATTAGACATGGCGCTGATACAGATGTTGTAAATGTACTTGGTCATAAGTTTTGGCACAAAAATGCCGCCAAAGATGTGCCTCCAGACTTGCACACGGAATTACTAAATTACTTGGTTTCTATTAAAAGTGTCAAACAGGAAGATGTGAAGATAATTCTAGGTAGTAATTTTTAACCTGGGAACCCTCGAAGTCCAATTTTAAAATTTCTTTTAATTTAAAAAATGACTCATGACAATCAAAGATCATCAATCCTATTCATACTTCCCGAAAAATTTGTTTTATTTTTCGACGCATTTATTTACATTTACAAGTTTTACTCTTTGTCAATCATTTCCTTTTCAATTTTGTCTTAAGCAGCACACTTAACAAAAGTTACTCGTATAAAATTAACGAAAGCTTACTAATAAATACATGGAAAAGGTTGTGTAGTCATGCACACTTTATTGAATGAAATTGTTAATATATATTGTTATATAATATAATTTAATTAATATAATATATATGCGTACATGTTTTGTAATTAATTGACTCACTACAAAACCTGAGCCCAACAAAGTTTCCTGACGTTCCAAAAAGCTTACATTTAAATAAACATACTTGATGTGTCTGGGCCTAATAAAAATATTTCTAGCGTTTTCTCTCCAGTCTCACTATGTATGTTTTTATATTTCAAAATATCACACTTTTTCACGGGCGAGTTTACTAGTTAAAGTAATTGTTGTACCACCTTGAGCCTTTTTACTTATTTCAAAATTCCAGCGAAGTATATCTAACTCACAGCCATGAAGTCATAATTTACATATATTTTCAATACATTCTCTTTATTTAGCAAAATCCTGTTTGTGTCAATTAATCAATCTTATATTTTTTATGCTTATGGAACTCAAGTAATTTCGAATATAATTTTTTCCCCATCTTTTCATATATAACAAAGTTCAGTCTATTGATATTCAATATGAAAAATGTCCAAACACAATTTCCATTTGATTTTAAAGAATTAATTTAATGAGATACATAATCATGTTTTAGAGGGGTTTCAGTGTGCAGAATATGTATGTAAATACATTTGAGAAAGTCAGACGTTTTATTTTTATATCAATTGTGTCATTTAAAAAAAATTATCATTTAAATAATCTCCCATTTCACTTTCTACGATTTTTAACATTTATTTCATTATATTTCTAAGGAATTAAAATACTTTCCTTGAATTTGGAAAATGCCCTTTCTCCATAAGGAAACTACTACTTATACTAATTTAATCATAGTGTTTCCAAATTCTTGATATATACCTAGTCTTTTAGTAACATTGTAACTGCTTGCGTAATTGAATATGTTTAGTCCCATTTATCTGCACATTCGGTTTAAAGTTGTGGGGATTACAACTTTGAATTTTAAAAGCATATCGGTAATTTGTATTTTAGATTTATTCCAATCTCCAAATATTTAATTTTATCGTTCAAATTTATATACTTTGAATTAATTTCTTCGAAGAAATTTTCTATTAATGCTTTTCGAATGAATCTATTATTGGAAATATTATAAAGGGTTTCAATACAAAAAAAAATGAATAATATGAGCTACTGTTAATAACTGTAAGCGCAGAAAGAAAATCTTAATTTCGGAAATTGTATAATATACAACCATCATACTTTGGATGATTCAAATTTGGACCCGCCGCCAAAATTCGAAATGGAATCTTGGCTACATCACAATGAGGGCTGATTGTTTGAAAAATTGAAATGCAATTTGGTTCTACGCAAACGTTTGTTGGCGCTGGTGTCACAGATATCTGGAACAATTCAGAAAGCATACATACGATTTTTATAATAATTTATACCAAACATAAAAGGGTTGGATTAAAACTTGCAATTTAGTTCGTCCAGTATTTTTTCTGTAGATCAACCTCCAAATCCACTTCTATTTTTCTCCTACAAACCGTTTAAAAGTGAAAATATCCTAGGTCGGTCCTTCATGTTTTTTACATCCTCTTCTAAAGGTTGACGTGATGCCCCTATCATCTTTCAAACATTCTAAAAGTTGCCATCTGCTTCGGTTAGTCGTTCAGCTATTAGTAGGTTGAGAAGACTAAAAAAATAAAATTTAGTTATAAGTAAACTAAAAAAATTTAGTTACAGAACAAATGTGGTTAAAAACTACAATACCGCATTCTTCCCAATGATTTACTGAAAGATGATGGCAGGAATACGGACGTCACTTACATTATAATAGCAAGTAATGTTATAGCCATTGTGAATCGTTACAACCTTGCAAAGTTACGTAACCGTTTAATAAATTCGAATTTGAGAAAATAATGAAGATGGCGGAAGGCTAGAATTATTATAAAAGCTCAAATTAAATCAATATTTATATAATATACAAACTCTTAAATTAAGTCACCATATTCATTACGGTGTTCTTAAGCTGTACTCAGTAAGCTTCCACGGCAGACACCAATTCCAGCCTTACAATATACTTCAGCACGAGTAAATGCGATCCTGGGAAACCTGCAGCACCTTATCCCAATCTGTTGGCTAACGTGTTGAAAGGAAAGATGATTTATATTGGAAAATTAGGGGAACGAGATGTAGCTGTAAATAGTTACTTTACTGCTACATCTCGGTACCCAAACTTCACCAAATTGCTGTTGGACAGGGTCAATAAGTGGTAGAATTTGTTGTGGTTGCTGTAAAATATTTAATGAATTGTTTTCGAGCTTCAATTCACTTCACACCTTCATTCGTATCCACTCACCTGGTATGAACATGTCCCATGTTATAAAACTCCTTTTCCACAATCAGTTGGAGCTGATATGAATGGAATTAACACTTAAAGTACACTGCGTAGTGCAAAGTTACAGAACTTACAATAAAAGTATCGCAAAACTCATATATATTAATAAACTATGCCGGGAGAATGCAACAACCTGGAGGATGATTTGCAGTGCACCACAATCTTCAAAACTTTTGTGTAACCTTATTTCTGTGCAATGCAATGTAGTTTAGAATGGCTGAATGTAATATAACACCGGATAGTCAAGGTAAAGATTAAATTATCAACTACTTCATCGGTTTATGTAAAAACTTACATTGGTAAGCTGTGTATACTTGTGTTAACAACGTTTTGTTGGAGACACGGCTTATCACTATCAGTTATAAACCGAAATGTCCTTTGAGTATATGCGTAATTGGAATATGTAAGCTTACAAAATTTTATTCCATATAGTATGAACTGAATGAGTACGTTTCTTGCAAAGTAAATAAATTTATTATTTAGTATGTTACGTGGCTGTACTCTATACTATGAAATTTGACAACATTCTTTGCATTTCTTGAATTCGGTGGCTGGTGTTAATTAAACACAATTAGTATTCTTCAGTCCTGTACAACTTTCCGTCCGTCTGATCTTACTAGTATGAAGTATTGTCAAGAACAGTATGTTTTCAACAATGTTTTATTCTAAACAAATTCTGTCTTCAAATTGGACTAGCTCATATTCATAGCCAAGTAGCAAGACCGTATTAATGTTGTATATTACACCTGGATAATTGAAAAATCGGCATTAACTCATATTACATATAAATTAAACTGAATGCTAGTCAGTGCTGAGTTTGTACGAATAGGATTGGTGTGCATAATAATTCAGAGGTTCACAAATGTCTGATTCTGTGCTATTTAAAATAAGCGAGAACATTAAGAAAAGGCATGTAAAATATTGCAATATGCACCTTGAACCGAAACATGAGCATTGCCATAAAACCTTAAGTACTTTATAAAATAATGCTAATATTACACGGGCACATTCAGTCAGTTGAATAAAGCGATATTTGTTTGAAGAGGTTATCATAAAATAATAATCGTATTCAATCCAATGTGAAAGATTTCTCAATGAAAGGACGAAAAAATAAGGTGAAATTTGGTATTCTGCCTTGAGCTTGTTTGTGCATGTAGATTACGTTATGTCTTTATCATTTGTTGGTGTTTGGGACAAAAATGTCACCAACTATCAATGTTTGTTCGAAAACACCAAATAAATCCATTTGGCTTAAACGCAGACGTTATTTTTAGATATCTTCTATGGGATGATATGGGAGCTTTCAAAAATGTCGTCTCGGAAAGTTTAGTTCTTGGGAACCTCTCTTTTCCCTATGCCATTATTTTGTCACTTTCTGTCTAAAACCCTCTGACGTTAACGAATTTAACCTAGCAAAAACCAACCAAAAGTAGTATAAACTTTATGGAATCCGACCATCCGGGTTTACGTTTTTGAAACAATCTATTGTCTGTCTATATTGTCTACTGAGATGAACTTAAAACAAAGATTTATATAAAATAATTAAATGAGATTAGCGAATTGATTGGTTCCTGATTTGATTGATTGAAAGCTGTAAAACATCGAGAAAGAAACTTTTGAGCAGCTTTGGTGAATTTAACGTATATTTTTGACAACGGCTATTAATTATAATACGCAACAAATTTTTAACAATATTTTCAATGGAGTAATGCAGTTCAGTCGTTCCTTTGGCAAGTATGGTGTAATTAATCTTTCACATAAGTTATGATTTGACGAGTATTTAGAACGCAGTCATCTCAAATAACATTCAAATTCAATCTTTTGCACCTCCGTTTACATCCATTACCATGATGATGATTACAAGTATTTTTGAAAATATGTTGACGTCACTTTCAAACTTCTTTTGCTAGCGTCACGTTTTGTCACGAAGTGCATGATACCCACCTTCTTCCCATAAAAATTGGCATCATTTGTGAACGCACCATTTGAACAATTCAAACATATTGCATATAAAATGTTGACCAGTTGCAATACGAAATTAGTTCAGTTCCTTTTGGGTAGCCTACGTTAACGAAATAGCGTGAATCTTCAAGTGAACATCTCAACTTAATATGCTGCATTTTTAATCAACGTTAGTAACATTACTTCACACCGTAATAAAAATCACAATGGAGGACTGGGAGGAAAAAATAATAGTCGAAAACATGCGCAAGCTGGTTAAGGCTACAATTTGTAACATGGCGCTACTGTTGGCTTTGCAAGAATCTGGGATTATTTCTGAGCAAGAAATCGAGGATTTGGTATGCTTGAATAATCATAATAGCTTAAACTTAACAAAGATGACTTACCATTGATACTCACAATGATGTTTTACAGTTGGGAATGGAAAGAAATCGGGTTCACCAAGCATACCGGCTTTACTGTATACTTAGAACACGAGTGAATGCGTTTGATGCGCTTCTGCAAGGACTGTGGGAAACAAACCAAACAGGGGCGTTTGCAATCCTGACCACAGCTCAAGAGCAAAACAACAGAGCGTTTGACCCATTTCCAATTAGATATGACATGAACTCAGATCTGGGAAAAGGGAGCTGTGGAACGGTGGTTTACAAGGGAAAATTTGGGGAACGAGATGTAGCTATAAAGAATGTCCAGTTCCAAAAGGAATCAACGGTCATAATTTTGACCAGGACAGCGCAAACATTTTATACGCAACAAGAGGTCATTGATTCTGGAACATATAAAACTAAAAAATCTTGGGTTCAAGCCTTGGCGTCAGTTTTTAATTGGAAAGTTAAGGTAAAAAGATTATTTTGGAGACGTGATAATGACGTTTTTACCCAGCAGAAGAAACTTAATAAATTGCTTAAACGTTTAGAAAAGTTGAATTTGAAAGAGAGTCGGAACGAAAGGGTCGATGTTGGATGATGTTGTAGGACGTGGGGACTTTGATCATGGTATTTTCGAGTATATAAAATGCCCAAGGGTACGTGGGCGTTCTTGCTGCTCCAAAAGTAAGATCAAATTGTATTCATCAGACATTTTATTGCAGTTAACTGAATTGTATTTGCAGATTTCTAGCTAATATTAGATACATTAATTTAATTACATAAATACTACGAGGTTTCACTGAAGATATTATTTATATTGTGTATACATACGTTAAATATGAGATATTTAGCTGGTTAATTTTGTTTGAACAGTATGTTTCAAAATTCTGTGATTTCTTTCATTTCTGAATATCTACGATTACATTACTAATTTGTACTCGCACAGAACTACAATGTATATTTAGTTGTTAATTTAATTGAGTTTTTCATACGCTGAAAATCTTTTCCACCCGGTTTTTTTTGCATAAATCCATTATTGTGATTTTAAGAACGAAGAATTTAGCACGAACATCCTAATATGTAACAGTTGGGTTGCACAAGAGTGCAATGAAGTATACAGAAATCCCAAGATATGTCTGTACAATGCAAAGAATGGTGTAAATCAGACTTGTTGAATAAGTTAGAATTTGGTTTGTTGGTGATGGTTAATGGTATTATAACTATTAGCTAAAGGCACATTAATATATGTATGATAGCAACTTGTAATGTTACATGTTTTTCTTTCTTTTCTTCTGTTTATTTTATTTGCTGACAAATATAAATAAAAAACTCTCTGGTTTACATTGTGAAAATACATTTTTAACATTGTTTGCATTGGTATGAAAAACATCATTAGCTTTTAAGGGCGCTTCCTTGAGATTATCTGGTATTAATTGGATTGCTAAAAAGTTGACGAATACTATTCGACCCGTTAAGTCAAGAAACTGGTATTACATTTTCGTTCATAAATACTTTACGCGGATCTCAGAAGTTGGATTTTCATTAAGAATTTGAATCCAAGTTGCATTTTAATCTTTTAAGAAACTGCATTATATTGCCATTGCAAATAATTGTCTTCAACAATGAATACAACATTCCTTACCAACTAGCAATCCAAGGTCTTCGCAACCTGGTTCATTGTTCCAATCAAATTGAGACAGTTTCATTCCTTCCAAATCAGGTTTAATAGTCATGTGCTTTAGACCGCTGTCAGGTAAGCTGAGTTTTTTGCATTGCATTTGTAAAACCTTTGCATCTTGAATTTCCTTTAGAATCTCATTTATTCGTTCTAATGAGGCTGTTGGTTCAATTTCCTATTTTAGGGGCTTTAGTTACGCATCCTATCCTTATTCCATCTAAGGTTTCACTAGCTGCAACTATTGTTAGCACCACGTCCTGTTCACAAATTGCGACAAGCTCCTTATTTACGTCGGACGATTTATTAAAATGGTAACTGGTATACGGCTTAATTTGTGGGGTGGATGGATGTGAAAGGATTAGGAGTCGTGACAGCTAAAGTAGTAGAAACTGTCGTACTTGTACTGTGTGAACTGTCCTCATTATGTTCTGTCGTAGTATTTAAACCTACAATTATCATTACAACTGCAGCAATGATCGTAATTGCAACCACTGCATAAATCAGCTTGGAATTTTTCTTCAGACAGCCGTTAAAGTATGGATAGTGGGATACTTCAAAAACACCTGTAGATGCTGAGTTGATGGATGAGAAAACAGAAATCGATTGTTAATGATGTCTTGCAACTGCATTTAATCGTCGTTCATGCGAAATCAAGTGAGTTTCCTCTGAGATTTCAATATTTGTGTCTGACGATGCTTCCGCAAAATTAATATTCCGATTCCGTTGGTCAGCGTCAGCAGAAACAGTAATTACTTCCAATCGCTTTGATAATTCAAGTGTTTCAAAAATGTTACGAATAATATTGCGATAGTTCCTCAAATCTGAATCGTTGTCAAGATTCAAAAGGAGGTTAAGCGCTCTGCATACGTCAGCCCTGTAAAGTAATAAAAATAATTAAAACCACTTGTAATTTGTGATAAGAACAACGTAGTACGAAATATTTACCTATTTTGAAGCAGTGTGCAAAATCTGGTAATCCATTCTGAGGTTGTACTTGTTTTCAGCTGTGTTTGAACTACCTCAGATTCCAAGGGGTCTAAAATGCCGTCACTCTAAAATATTAATAGAACCCTGGCATTGTTGTCTACGTTGGTAAGATTTCTAGTCAAATTTAAGCATGCTCTCCTCAAAATTATTTTTCCATCTTCGTTTGAAATATCTTTATTTTCATCATAGCGTAGCTTCAACATTTCTTATTGAAATGTATCCTGGTTTTCCCAAGACAACGATGAAAACAGTCATTGTATCCATTTAATGTATATTGTCATTCCTTTAAAGTTCGGAAGCACGTCATTTCACCCTCTTGATTTTGAATAGCAGACAATTAAGAACAAGACCAGTTTGAATTTCCAAACTGGGCAATTTCAAAATGAAATATGCGCAAGGTGCAATCTTAGAACAAATTAAATTGAAATTAGAACTCGAGTTACCATCTTACAACAGGAAATGAGTATTTTATTTAGATAAACTTACGGAGTTCCAGATTGTTATGCATAATGAGAAATGTAAAATTGAAGTTAAATGCAAGTCACTCCATAATTATGTAAATAAATACTGGGTCTGTTACTTATTACAGGCGATTCCCAAAAAGGCAATTGTTTTTCTTCTCTCATTCTTAAAAGAGGTAACTGTGATAATCAGGTGATTTCACAACAAATGCTCCGTTTAGGTAACATTACTATAAAGTATATATGCTTTATTTTATGTCGAATTCGACAGTATATTACCTCTGTTATATCGTAAATTTCGTGTTTGTGCCTAAGCATAATACTTGAGCTGTGGAAAGCATGAATTAAATATCTCAATTCTATAATATCCATGCTGTTTTATACTTCAGCAAGTAATGCAATGCAATGAATGTTCATTCACAGATTAGTTGTTTACAATACGTTACATTGTGTAATGTTGTAAAACTGTAGTTGAGAGTTTTTATTTGTATCCCATTCCGTTGTCAAAAGAGTGAATAGTATTATGACTATTAGTAATAATCTTACCTAGTACCACCAATGCGTGTTCAACTAATATAGATATAAATACACCAGGCACCAGGTAATGTAGGTATAAAACCGAAGTTTACAAGCAATGACTGATATATAAAGTGATATTTAATTACACATGTCAGCGATGCAATATACGGGCTACCGGTGCCTGAAATTAGAGAGGAACTATTAAAGATTTATTCCAGTAGAACGCTTATTTGTGCATTTGAATATGTTTATACCTGTATCATATGCAGGAATGCAGACAAGTAAGCAGCAATATATACTGACACTGTTTGACCACTTTATCATGGTCATGAAACGAGTAATTATAAGAAATCTCTGTGTAGTGAACTGTGAATAATATATGAGGACAAAGCTATGACATACATACCTTTATGTATTATTACACAAATTTTAAAATACAATTTTTAACTCTTACTATACCCCTTTCTGCAAGGTTAGAGTTCATTTGGAAAAATGTTATGTGGGTTTTTACTTTTCGATTGATGGAATTTCCAATTCACTCCAGTGTTTATTTTTCATTTGCGATTCCTTCATTCATCACGAGATTAGTATTACACAAGCACATGCTTTTTATTACGTAGCTGAATGCATTCAGCAAGTTATAATTCTACTGAGTCGTCTGTCTGTCTGTCTGTCTGTCTGTCCGTCCGTACGCACTCTCCTGTCCACATAAGTTGACCGATTTGGACCAAATTTGGTACACAGGTAGTACTCCTCAAGGGCATAGCACTGAATACTTTTCAGCGAAATCGGTCGCGCGCTTTGAAAGTTATGCGCGCGCAAATACAAAAAGTCA
>JAQGAP010000377.1:0-38402 GCA_034697805.1 Orchesella bifasciata | reverse complement strand
CTATCAATTGACTCATCGATACTAATGAAATACTTATACGGTACGAAAATTATACAAGAAGGGCATAAAACGAAAATATCACATTGAACTCGGCATCATAAACTATCCCATTACATTTATTTTATGTTACGTACGTGATCTAATAACTATTAGGAAATCATTACAACAAAAAGTCCATCAAATCTTGTTTAGTTGGAACAGATAATGGAGTGGAGAGTGGAAGTATGAAGAGGGATACAGAATACATGTAAAATGTAAAAACCGGACAGGGAAAACTGAACAGACCATGACCACCTTAACCCTTTTTTGTTGATAAAGTGAGAATGTTGGTTAATAATCATATCATTTGGTGATTTTTAAAACCTATTTTTGGCACTACAGACAGACAGAATGTAAAAATCCATGAAATAAATCACTGACACGGAACGGAATTTTGTCTTTTAAGAGCGAATAAAACAAATACATAATATAATATGTGAATATAAATAAAACAATTATTCATAAATTAACGATAAAAACAAGTTGTCAACAACATGTTGAAAGGATGGTATTGGCACTTAATAAAACGGTGGCCTGCAACTATTGACCAAAGTACATAGTCTTATGTTAAACCTTAAGAACCAACTGGAGTGAAGACATTCAGTAAAAGATGGGAAATGTGAACTTTAGCCCAACTACAATTAAAAACTTGTTAAAAATTAAAAAAACATTACTAACTACTGACTGAGAGAAATTGCTTCTTTGCTGAGTAAATTAAAATTTTAAAATGTTACACCTAATATTATGCTGCAGATGTAGGCAAATGTTATCAATAATACTCGTGGTTTCTTAAGGGACAGTGAGGTAACACAATATTTAAGTTATACACGACAGTATTTCTAGACAACAGCTAAAAAGTGTGTATAGTACAATATTACGGAAAGCATAGGTGCAAACTGCAAGAAGAGTATAATTTTCACTGAAACTGTATCTTAGCCTAAAATATAGAACTGGAACAAACTACGAATTGTCACTTTATTTAAAACTTACGGCAAACTCTCTATAACAAAGATACACGAAATGCGCTTCCCCCTTGTAATATTTACTTTGATTCCTTTTTTTTCGTCGTTCTTTATTCACGCAAGAGTTTGCATCAATGGGGCATAGAGTGTGCAGTAGTAGTCGCTGAGAGAAAATGGTGAGAAGAAAGTTCGCGGAACACAAGTCGTGGTGTGAAAGCAGAAATGGAAAATGTGTGGAAAGTGGCTTTCTGGCATGAAACACCTTTGAAGTGGGGAGAAGCTCAACACACTTTGTAGCTCCGGTGTTGACGGCACGGTATAAATCAAACTGCGGTGTGAAGTGAATACGTTTGTTGCTTAATTGGAGTAAACTATACACTCATCAAACCAGCTATTCACTCATAGTTTAGGAATAGGTTAATATATAAGTTCTCCTTCTATTTTTCTACGCCTAACGTTTCTGTACATGTTGGATAAAATTAAATATATTATATATAGATGTCTATGTAATTAGTAATTATCTTGTAGCAAGGTCCAATTCATCATCATACGACACTTTCTTCTTCCAAATTTTTTGAGATTTTCTTAGAGCTTTGGCCAAGGGAAGGTGCACCACCGCTGGATATACTACTTCCGTGATTATTCACTATCATAGGATTACCACTACCACCACTCGAAAGGGGATTATTAGGAGTCTCTTTCCTCATCGAAGATTGAACAGGATTGGCACTATTGGCACTAGAGAAACTGGCGGATGCCACTGAATTGGCATTACTTACAGGTCTATGACTAAAACCGTACGGGCTGGGAGACTCGTTAGAGCCTAGTTGACTAACATTCCGTTTCTCTAGCCAAATTGCATACTCGGCTTGTGCTAAAAGTTTTTCTACATGTTCCAGTTGTTCTTTGTGATTGAGTAAACGCTGGAGTCCAGCCGAGTGTGAGTTGCTATCAAGTGACTCAGTCCTGGATAAAATATGTTCTGTTTGGTTCAGAAGGTGTTCCACACAACCAACTATCGTGTTGTTGGATGTAGGAGTTGGTACGTACAGTGGCGAGGTTCCGGGGCGAAGTGCGGCAGGTGACGGGGCGCATGAAGGGTTGTTATTGGGATTCGTTGGGGTCTTGTCATACAGCGGGGTGGCTCCAGGACCACGGTGCTGTTGCTTTGGCATGGGAAGCATCGGAAGTCGTCGAATGTCCTCGACAGAGTTCCCCCTGTATTCTCTGTAATAACCAAAGCCAAAAACACAATTCAGTCTAAATTGTTTTCGCATTAAATAATGGGCCCAAAATCGTTATGAAAACAATTACACAGCTAATTTTAAAAGCGTTCGGGGGTGCCTGTTCAAGTCATGTCATTACCGAAATCAAATAGTCTGAAATAGGTAGGTACTTGGGCAGCGATTTACTTGGTTCAAGGTACACAAATTACATACTTGGCATTATGGAGTCATACCTAGCATAAACTACTTCAGGAACATCTCTTCCGTTTTTCAAATGCATGTCTGAGACAATGCCAGAGTCAGGAGTAACATCATGGCTGGATTCACTGGAACAATATGGTGGAGGATTTCCCATTCCAGGTAAATGACTTGAGCCAGGGGTGCCCAGCTGGAGAACAAAGTTTCGTCCAGCATGATTATTTCCTGGTGCGGTCAATGAGGCAGGCGGTGGCCCAGCTGCTGCAGCATATCGTATTCTGTCTATAGTTCTTGCCAAGTCAGTTCGCCCAGCCATACTATTTCCATGTGAATGATGCAAGTTGTGAGGATGTAAATTGAATGAAGCACCGGCACCTGAAGCTGAACTACCTCCTCTTCCAGGCTGATTACTACTTAAATTTGGAATCGAGCCTATTTGCTCTATTGTGTGAGCTAAGGGAGGGCAGAGTGTTTCTAAAATTCAAAGGATCATACAAAATAAATATATCGGCATGTTCCAATCTAATAATACAGAGAAATAGCGCAATACTTTGCATAAAGAAACGGTTTAGAGTCTTTACAACAGTCAGTGGTATTCAAGAATGTGTTTGGAGCAGCGCAGCAAAGCTAATACCACTACAGTTACATTATTAGCCGTATAGTACAATAAGCATAGTTGGTTCCATGGAAATAGTGAAAGCAGAAGAGCTGAAAGTAAATCTCAAGTGGGCTTAGCTCGGAAATTAAATCTCCTCTCTATGCAAATAAGACTGGAACACGAGAAAATGGCTCATATATATGGAAAGGCTTAAATTCACAAAGGAAATCTTGCATGCTTTCCCTTTCTCTTTTATGCTGATTCATTCAACCATTCCCAAAAAATCCAGGATCTGGATCTCATCTCATCCGCAGCCCGACTATTAGACTAGTGCACTACAGAGAGTCTGTACTAAATGGTGTTAGTTTCTAGTTAGAGGAAAACGTAGTGAAAATCATAATAAAGTAAAGGTGGAGTTAATTAGCAAAAAATAATGAAGCCACATAACAACATTAGCGTATGTGGTAATAGGTCAGAGTAGCAGCAGCACACACAGATTGAGTTTGTGTAGGAGAGCCGACGATAGAAGCAAAGGAATAAGGGAAATGAATGAATGACACAGCGGCTTACCAATTGTGTGGGCAAGGTTATTTCCACGCGGTCTCGACGTATCGTAAATGGAGTCAATGGTTTTCGTCAAGTCTCTCGAAATCGAGTAAATGTAATCTCTAGGGGCTGACAAAAGAACACGGTCGGATCCACTATGATTTGAGCCAGTGGAAGAACCCGCATTCACAAAGGGAGCTATTTTAACGCTTTCTAGACTCGCATAGATATTATTAGTTTCTCGATCATCTTTGGATCCTGGTCCCCCACCAGTGCACAGTAATGGATTTTCATGTTGGTGGCTCAGATTGACCTAAAAAACAAAGATTTGAACGTTTTGGTAAAATATTGGGAGGCAACAAGGCACAACTTAAAATTTTACTGTTGCATATTATTACGATAAAAAAAAGTTATATATTATGCTTCATAAGAAAGTTTCATTCAATCATTGACTGACCTCACGAGATTTTGCGGGAGTGCCAAACACTACCTTAGTTACTAACAGACTTGCTGGCGCTGGCTCGGGGAGCTTAAGTCCTTGTGGAAATCCATCAACTGGCGTTCCCGGTAGGGAATGAGACGGACCACCGCTCCCAAGACGCAAAGGTAAACCTCTTCCAACGCTGGAACGGTATTCACCCAGTCTTTCACCTGGACATTAAATATGCATCGTTCATTTACTGACATCACCCATCTCTCTCTCCTTCTCTCCTCACTTCCTCTTTCTTCCCCACTCTCCCTCTCTCTGCCGTTCTCACTTTCTCAACTCAACAATCCAACTTTTATTCCATCAAATTCACTCACTCTCCCGCACACAAAAATTGAGTTACAGATTTCACTATTTACCTGGAAGGGCTCTTTCTCCGAAAGTCTTTCCTCGGAGTGACGACCTACTCTCTGTCGGTCCTAACATCATCACGTCCGCTCGAGTATTCGAACTAAAATTACAAGGTTCACCAAGAAAAAGTCAAATTACTCTTAAATATATGCGCATAATAAAACTCTTTCCAGTTTCTCATGAGAAAAAGGGAAATCAGAACAGTCGACCGAATTTTATTTCCATTTATTATTCCTCTACTTTCCCATTTCAGCCCGCTCACTGCCTCCTTTTCCCCACTTATAAAATCTAATAATAAATGTAATATAATCATAGAATCCCTCTTCTTACCTGTACATCGGGATACATCTTTGTACGGCGGTATTGGAGGACACCATCGTTGGGAATATATCGGCATTGATTAATCCTACGTTGCTCTTATTTATTGGTACACGAGTTAACCTACTGTGAAGGGAAAAGAGAAAAAGAAAACCCAATAAAACCAAAAAGTTAATTAAACTCTGGAGGAAGTAAGCCCATTATCTTCATGTGAACTTTCTTTAAGAGGACTTTATTCGCTAATGTGAATCTTCGTCTCCGTTTTTTACTTCTTTTGTACGGTTTCCAGCAGGATGATCATAATAGTATGAAGTCATAAGATAAACATGAGAAATGAACGGAAAGTCGTCGTTGGTTGGTTGGTAAAACGACGGAAGAGAATGAAAGAAAGTTATCGTGTTTATTTACCTTATAAACCGGATGTCCGCAGACGAAATAGTTACAAGAAGAAGTAAAATGACTATGGCAAATTCCAGCATTCTAGCACATAAGCTGAGAACCCATCCAGTCCACGTTGATGTGGCTTCACACTCTCCCCGACCCTGGAAGAAGGGCAAAAGAGAAAATAAAGTTTTATTTGCTTGTTTACTGCTTGTCATCTAAACTGACATGGTTTAACGACTCCACACATGTTCGCATTCATTTGTACGAGAGACTTTGACACTCAAGGAAACGAGTGCATGAGTCCACACATTAAATGAGCGAGATATTTGGTCATAAAATGAAGTGGGGTGTAGAAAAAGAATGTTAAACATTTTTTTGACTTACCATAGCCACTGAAATAATTATCATGGCGGAGAGACAAAGTGCGAGGAGTGAAGCGCCGAACATGGCTCTTGCTTGGAGACAACCCCATTTAACGACGTAGCCCCTCTTCTTGAGAGAGGACAAATTGCTGCTGCCGTTGGCAACCACAGCCGGCGTCCCTCCGGCATGGGAGAAGCTGTTCCCTCCGTTCATGGAGGAGCTGGAGGTGCCCCCGTTGGCATTGACATTCCCTCTCTCATTGGCGAGTCTTACGTAGAAGGGCTTGAACTTAAGGAGATAAGCGAGTGACATGAGAGCCAAAATGACATGTCCAAAAATCCAGGCCACTTGAGATAATATCCCGTGGTTATGTGGATGGAAATGAGCTCCCAGTGACAAGGAAAGTGGAGGACCAAGAGCCACTGAAGAGATTATGAGGATCATGTAGCACGGGATCGTGTAGGATTTGATAAAGGGAAATGGGAAGCGTGCAAGGTGGAGTGCGACGAGAATAGTTATGACAAACAGGGCAGCTGGGAGGGTAGAGATGATTGGGAGCCACGTCGGTCTCGAGTCTGGAGAGCAGAGCCAGCCAGACAGAAGGATGAAAGCTCTGGATGCGGAAGTTGTGAACAAGAGTAGCAGGATTATCGAAAATGGTACGAAATCTGTCAAACAATTCAAAGTCACACAAAAAGATTAGCTCCTTCCGCTTTCACTTTGAGGTAGTACTCCATACCATATATAACCTCGTCATAAAAACTACCACTAATACGATCAGTCTCCCTAAAGTATTCAAATTCTTCGCCGTCCATTCACCCCACCGTACCACATGTATCCGTTTCTGAGTTTTACACTTGAGAGCTTATCAAGTCAGTCACGCTACATGACACATTCACAGCACACAACGAACACCACCCTGTGTAGTCCATGTCTCAATCTGTGGCTTGTCTATCTTTTAAACGCAGACGGTTGTATAAATCATTCCCTGGATTGGAAAATCCTAGCACGAGCCGATGGACAACCGACAGACAGATAAATACGCACGACTACCGGAATAACTTAGTTTTGCATAATGCATATGGAATCTTGTTTTTACCGCTGACGCAAAATAAGTTTGATTGGTAACAACGCAAAAAAAAAAGAACTCACAAAAGTGCTGAAAATTAAATCTCGTTGCTATTAACTAATTGCATTATACGAATAAAACTAACCAGCTCAAAAAAGCCAAATTTTAATTGGGACAACTTTCTCTACTCATCAATTTCATCGGGACGTGTAGACAAAGCCACTGTTTTTCACCCTCACGTTCATCATATTCATAGTTTTATGGAGATTGTTTTAAAGGATGCAAGAAAACTGCAAAAACGGAATGAATGACTTACCTCGCATACTGAACTGAAGTGAGTAGAGAATAGCTATGGCGAAAACAAGACATAGGACACTGGTGATGGAAAAGAGTATTCCCATTAGCTTGCACTGATGCTTCCATCCGCCGCACAAAGCATCACAAACGATGTACTTGGGCCCTAGAATGATCATTAAAGTCAATATATTGTGTTATAAAGGAAACAAGAAAAAACCTATTTCAAAGGGAAAGTCAAACTCCCTGCTGTTGTGGCACTCATCCTCATTCCTGCATTGTCCCCTTCCAAGCGCATTGGAAAGCGTTAACAAGGAGCGCTACTACAATTTTTTATGCTACTTCTACCTACTGACTGATCCAAGTTTCGTATGAATCACAATGAAATGTCAAATGTCGCATTGGGCAACAATCAAACAGCATACGCCCTGACATTACACTAGGTAGCTAGAAAAAAGTATGGTGCTGGTGATGTCGATAAGCTCCGCTTGACGGTAATAACAGTAACCACTTGAGAAGATACAATTACACATTAAAATAAGAACTTTTATGGGAAACTAGGATGGTATGTCGCACCATCAAACAAAGTTGAATAGATCTTGCCTCCATGTGCATGCTACGAAGAGTTCTGGAAACTGTACGATTCTTTGTGAGTATATCAGCGAAAAAATCTCTTTTAATGGCATGGCTTTGACAGCTAAAGTAACCATTTCACCTTTTCCTAGCAAAGGGAGAGTATACCCTCTCCTTCCCAGCCATTAACATTTGCACAAGTATAATACAAAATATAGTAATGGTTATCGACTAGAGCTTTCGGTTGACAAAAGGGGCGCAATCTAGAAGGGAATCGAGTGCTTGAACAAACAGAGACAATGAAATGACCACAGACAAGGAGGATGAGAGCAGATGGGAAGAAGGAATGAGTTCCAAAATGCATACCATTTTCATCACGTGAATCCAATGATTCTTGGCCGGGATGTCCGGAGCCTGTCTCTTTCCAGATTCCTCGCTTTCCTTGGGCATCATTAGAGTTAGTGGCAACGTGACTTCTTGCCGAATCTTCTGAAAGTCCAGAGTCATCCTCATCATAGAAGTACGGACCCCCGCCTTCTCCTCGGCTCCCATCCAAATGATTGCTAGTGCCGATGCTGCCAGAACTTGGTGGATAACGATCATGATGACTGTTTCCATTGTCTCTATCAGTGTCTTCACTCGAACTTGTGCCACTGATTCCGGCACCACTACCCTGGTTATTTCCACCATAGTTATTGTTACTGTTGCTACCACTGTTTGCGTCATTCGAGTCCTCCAACACGGTGCTCCGAGATGTTGCAAGGTTGCTGGGATTTGACAGCGTGTGCTTGGGAATGGCAATGTTGTTTGTTAGTTGGTCCATATTGTACATCGTGGAAGAGCCTTTGGAGCTGACTGGCGATGGCACAAATACAGGGTTCTTCGGGTTGAAGACAGCACCATGACCATTGTTTCCAGATAAAT
Organism: Orchesella bifasciata; assembly: GCA_034697805.1. Classification (NCBI taxonomy): domain Eukaryota; kingdom Metazoa; phylum Arthropoda; class Collembola; order Entomobryomorpha; family Orchesellidae; genus Orchesella; species Orchesella bifasciata. The sequence goes on along the minus strand of JAQGAP010000377.1, from coordinate 30,070 downwards.
TATTGCTATTACTATTCGTACTACTGCTAATTCCATTAGAGCCGCCGAGGAAACCGCCGTTGTTGCTATAACTAGTTCCGCTTCCACCTGATGGAGAACCTGAATGGCTGTTGTCGTTTGTTGCACTGGGATGCTGATGAACTTGTGGATTGTGGGAGTGCGGGTAACCTCTATTTCCCAAGACATCAGTTGTGTAGTTGACTTCCGGAATTATATCTGTACAGAAAACAACGTGGTAGTAGAATTAATTACTTTTCATTGAAATGAAATGAAATGAAATTTGGACGGAAGGAAAGGTAGCATCAGAATTGGGAAGTGTGCAGTGCATGCATTTAATTTTAGATTTCTTCCGTTTTCATAGGTTTTAGAATCTAATGTTAGCAATATGAGAAAATGTAAAAGAAGAAGCATGTGGCAGCATGTCGATTGGCATAAATTCGACGGATTTATATATTTTCAAAAGTGAGCTTGGGGAAAGCAGAAATTGGACATTTATCGTAAAAGGTAGAAGTGGAGTTGTGGGAGAAGGAAGTAAGTGAAAAGGCGAGAAATAGTGACGGGACGGACAGGGAGGAAAGTGTGGGGTATTAGAAATAGCTCATGTTCATTAGACTATTACCATGTAGATCAGGGAGTGCTGGTTCCCATTGGGGAATTCTTCCGGAACTTCCTGCTAAAATACGAGTGACAGCAGGGTTGGAAAGTATTGGATTGAAATCGAAGGCTTCACCAGGAGCAGCTGGGGTGATTCCAAGAAGAGGATGTGCATCTGACTCTCCCGTATCTCCACTGGAGGACGACGCCGCTCCAGAAGTGCCACCGTTCCCAGCCGCTGGTGAAACTTTGGAGAACACTCCATTCACGTCCTTCTCCAATCCTCTGGATGACTGGTGTCCATTAGCGTCGAGACCAGTTGGCTTGAGACCACCATTTCCACCCTCATCACTTCCCACTTTATCTACATCAGACTTTGTTCCTCGGTTACGATTATGGCTTCGATTGGCAAGATTGCTGTTGACATTTTCCAAACTACCTTTCTCCCCACTCCCTGAAATCTGATCATTTCTTTGTTGTGGAGGTGCGGATCCCGCTCTTCCCTTTTCTTTTGGAAATGGCAAAGGTGTCGGAAACTGTCTTGGTGGAGGCTGTGTTGACAAATGTGGTGGATTTAGGATGAGCGGTGGTGGCGGCGGTCGACGACCAAATGCCTCTCCACCTCTCGACATTCGGAGAAATCCCTCATCTGAAATGATAACAAAAAAAGAATAAATATAAAAAATATATTTCGCAACCAAGGCTCCTCATTTTTCACTAAAAAATTTCCATATTTCCCTCGGATATCATTCTCCTTTGAGAACTTTCCTTTATCCCCACTTTCTCCTTTCTTTATCGGCTTCTTTTACAAAATCATTTTTCTTCCTGAAACTTATCATCAATGATGCTTTATTGAACCAAAATACTTTTCAAAACCTTCGTAAAAGTTTTGTAAAGATAGCAATCCTGAATGTGAGAGCATCTCAACAATAAGACCCTAATGAAAGTTGAGAGCACCGCGTGGCATAACAACTCAGTCGACAAGTAAAAGAAAAAATATTGAATGAATGAATGAGGAGGAACGAGAGAAAAGTAATTATTGTGCTTTCTCCAGCCAAATTACGGTCTTCCTTTTCCTCCAGCCTACACTCCCGTTATTACACTGCTAATTCATGTGAGAACCATATGTGAATACGGAATTATCATTAGAAGCTCGACTATCTGGCAATGAATGTTTGCTTTGAAAAGAGTTTATTGCATCCGCAGCTATAATAATAATAATCTGGAAAGCAGAAAGGGAGAGAGGAAGAAGGAAAAAATCATCATTTCCTTTGGCTTACTTTACAAGTTGGCATCTAAGTCATCGTGATCATGACCATCATTATTATCTTCAGAAAATTTTGGCATACAGCTCCACACTCCATGATTATGACCTTTATGGAGAAGTAAAAGGAGATGGAGCGATGCAATCCCTATAATATATACCATGCCATGCCACCTCTAACACAAACCAAACTTGGTCGTAAGCTATAACATACTGCATCACGTTTCCGCTACCGACTGTCAACAACCACTTATATGTTTTGCCGTTGAATAATGAAAATATATTTGAATAGGAGGAATTCTTGGTAGCTCCGTACCACTAACTAAAGCATGTATATACACACATTTCCACTAAACTTAGCGCTGTTGGCATGTTGATGTCGTCGAGCCGAATTGAATGCATATGGGAAGACGATGCGACCAATAATAAATGTCTCTGAAGAATATGATACAACCTTGGAATGGCTGTGACTTGCTTCCAAATCATTTTCGCAAGAGTTGCCGACTCTACAAAACACAGGGATGAGGATTTGTTCAAGCTGCTGCTACATTGGGTAGATTAGAAGAAGAGAGCGGATGTGTACATCAGGTATTTTAGTCTCATAATAAAACCGTCTTTTGAGTGTTCCCAATAGAATGAACAGGTTGCTAACTGTAACCCTACAGCAGCTTCTCTGCAATAATCCTAATCCAAAGTTGGAGCAGGAGACAGATCAAGTCATTGTGGGAAAGGAGGCTGTTCTAATGCCAGTCCTGTTTTTGTACCTCATCATAAAGCCCTAAGTCACACACACAAGGAAACAGAGCAAAAAGTGCTCGACCTGAAAATAGACGTGCACAATGCAGACAATTTCAGGCATGACGATGACGATAGTCAGTAGGTGTTTGCTTTGTTGAGAAACTACCTGAATGCATCGGTTTTGCGGAAAACTAATACACCGGAGATTTTCATCAAACTTATAACTTTCCCTGTGAAAAGTAGGAGAAAGCAATACAACTGGATATTGCTGAGTGGAGGAATTGGAGAAAAGTAACACGTCTTCTGTTCTTCCGTATATCCGTATATTTTGTACCAAAAGTTTAAAAAGTATCCCAAAAAAATATATTCCCAAACTCCAAAACTCGCCATTTGAAGAGTAGATAGTGGAAAAGAATAAGAAGAAAAAAGTGAATGAATGATCCGATTTCTTTCTATTCTTCCAACTGGAGTCGAGTTAAGTTTGTTCTTTCACAGTTGTTGCCCTATTTCTCATGTTAACGTTAACGTTTACCACTTTCTTTCTCCACTCCAAAAACAGGGAAAATATACTGCAAAGTTGTGGAGATTAATGTAGATATTGGTTGAGAACTATTTACTACACCTTTGGAGGCTACAATAATGTACATCTGTTTCACTACACTACAATATAAGAGTTTGAACTGATCAATGTATTGCGGTAGCACCAACATGCCAACCAGAGACTCTGTATTCTTGTCCTTCCATTCCATGATTTATTGAATCGATAGAAAGACGATCAGATGCGACCTTTCGACACGGAAAAGCCAAGATTATAGAAAACTTATAAACAACTTTGAAATCCTTGCCGGTTGAGAAGGGCTGGGAAAGAATAGAAAACAATTTCTCCGAGACTGTAGCAAAAAAAATACTAAAACCACTTCTAGCAACATATTAACAATTTATCCCTGTAAAGTAGTAACATTATCGCTTAAACCGATTTTTCTCAAGCAAAGTCAAGCCCCACAGAAAACTGGGAAAAAGAAGTTTCGTTCCATGATGATAAAATGCTAAATCCTTGGCATTTTTGGAACTAAAGACGGACATAAAAATGATCATCATTATTTTCATCAAAACCACAAACGTTGTGGTTTCGATTAGATGCTTTATATACGTACGTACATCCGTGCAAGTACAATGTAGACGTCAACCACGGCTCATCTACGAAAAAACAACTTTGTTAGATCATCCCTCATTCTTTCCTCGCTGACAAATAAAAGGAGAGCGAAGAATAAAGAAAAAGGGAGAAAGCTTTTTCTCTATTGGAAAATAATCTAAAGAAAGAAAAAGTCTGAAAAAAAGAGCAAACGAGAAAAATATGATAGTTTACTTAGGTTTACGTCAGGTCATTTTTGTAAAAAACAGGATTTGCTATAAACGTTTCCTTGCATTTGCTTTCTTCTTCTGTATGTGTATATGGGAATGAATATACCCCTGCACAGATGATTGTTCCAATTCCCCAGCCACAAAAAAGTAATGATTTTGACTTTTTCTTAAAGAAAAAATGACTATCTCTTGATCATAGGGTGAGGACTCTCAATATTTCAAAATTGAATATAGAACTGGGAACCATTTTCTCGAGACTCTGTGTCTATGTCTGTGCTCTGCTTTCCCTTTTCGCCTCTTCATTTTTTGTAGACTCGAGGAAAAACGAAGAAACTTCAAGGGAAAAAAAGTGAATGTGGGCATGGCACAACGGGGAAAATAAGCACTTTCCATTTATTCACGATTCAATTCCGTCAATCCATGAGCCACGAGCAATATGATAACACAACTTTTCACCAATTCCTTTACCATTCAAAGACATTTTAAATTCTTCTACATGCACGAATGTGCTTTTATTCTGCAAACTACAAAGAAATTGCAGAAGCGGAAATCTACGATTCCTCCTTTCTTTATATGCATATTATTTGCGTCATTCTCATGTGTTACTTGTTCTATTTCTCCGCCACACCACACACTCCTCTTGGCATTTGGAGTCAGAGCAAAGCGTCGCATTGTTTACGTTACAAACGTATTATATAAAAATAAAAGTGGGAGAGAAAGGTGAAATGGAAACTGTTGAATTGTGGTATGAAATGTTTCCTCTGTGTAATCAACAGTATCTCAAAAGGGCGAGTTTCATGGAAAAAAGGTAAGACATCAAGAAGAAAGAAAAAGGAAGGAACTAGAGATAGACGAGAAAGAAAAGACAATAGTTTGCTCGCATCATCAGTTTCCTTCACTTTTTTGCACCCGTTTATTGTCTGTCCCATTGTTTGTTGTGCAAAGTTGCTGTTCAAAACCAAAGAGGCATACATACAAGATACACACTCTCACAAGGTGGCAGCCAGCTATAATATGCACATGATGTGTATGTACATTAACCTACTGAAAAAGTGGTTTTCCCTATTCTCATTTACTCACTCACTCCATTCCCCTTTCTTTCCGCTCCCACTTTCTTTTCCTTCTCTTTCTCCGTTCTTCCTGGAGGCGCTCTTACCATTTTTTTTGTAAACACAATCGAGGTATCGTGTCTAGTGTTATTACAGAGAAAAAACAACCTGTAATGAAAGTACAAACAGGGCACAAAAGGAAGAGATACAATAAAATATTATGCGGACTTGAATGGAGTCTGAGTAGGAGTAATAGTCCTCTCTACAACAACAGATTCCAAGCTCAAGTTCTGTTGAGAGCTGGTTGAGTTCATGCTTTCATCCACTGAAACAATTCTGTCCGACGCCTCCCTTTCTTCATCATGAAAAAGCGCCTCAAAGCAGAATAATATTGCAAGTAGTGTAAACAGTTTTTTCTCTACTTATCTTTATGGGATATAGATTTAGCGATATTCCAAGCCGCTGAGTCGAGAGTCGATGTGAACATAAACACTTCTACACAAACCTACCTTGCATGCTAATAGTATTGCAAAACCTCGAGTGTGTTTAGTCATCCGCAGCGCAGCCTGATAAGATATTTTTCAGAGAATTTAAAATCTAGCCATCATATGACAGTTTTGTGATAAATTTCAACGCTCCAATTAATATGCTAGTGGGTCTGAGTCGAGAGACCGTGCCCACATTGAGTGCAATACACAGAGTCATTGCTAGCTGGCTAGGTGGGGTATCATGGAAGGGACGACATTTCGCAATGGAAAGGCTGTAAAATATTTCAACAAGCCAAATGCACGATGGAAATACCGGATTAGGTAGGATCACTTTGCCATCGATAGCACGAGAGCGTGGAGTTGGGTGTCTGTGTTGCCAAGATATAAAGACATAAAACATGTTTACCGACTTTGGCCAGTCTTCCTTCCGTCCACCGACTCAGCATCCACTTACGACCGTAATGTATGCGGTGTTATGCATTGTCTAAAAAATGAGCTCCGTTTCCTTCAGAAAAATGTACATTTAAGAAGGAGGAAATCTTGGAATGTGAATACCATTTCTAGCACCAAGTCAACCAGGTATGCATACAATGATATGTAACGCTTGTCGTTTCGGTCATTTATCACTTTTATGGATTCTGAATGAAAATCTATCCCCAAACTTTCTCTCAGCGAGACTTCGAGGTCACATGTGAATATCATTTTCCACGATTGTATGTCTTCGTTCAGATTTTTTCCCCAGCTCGTACAGAGAAAGGCCTATAAAGTATTTTCAGTTGTGTGGGATAAAACTCTGTTTTATATTAGAAATGTCTGTCTGTTTCAATTTCTCCAGTGTACACAATGTTTTCCCTTTCTCCTGGAAACACCTTCTCAGGATCCATTTTCCATGTAATTTCAATACGACACAGACACACCATTGTCATGAAAAATAAGGCAAGAAAATGACATTGAATAAAAGAACAGGCCGTCCCTAATGCTTCTTTCAACATGTTAGTGGCTACTTTGTTACGGCGACAGCGATACTGTCTACTTACAAATTGTAGGGCTTTCGAATGCAAACTAGCTGCATCTAAAAGTGTTATAAAGTTTCTTGCTCTTTCAACCCTTTTCTCATTATCGATTCAACAAAGTTACAAAATTGAAAGCAAGGTTTTCTTAGAACGATATTATGTTCCAATCTCTCGGTTAAAAATAAGACCATCAGTAAGAATAAACTATTTTGGAACATCATCTTACAGTTCTCCTATCATGTACAATGTTTTTCTATAAAAAGATTAAATAGAAAAATGAAAAACAACCAGTAAATACAGTCAGCTAGGCCATAAGATACAGCGTCGGCAAAATAATTCCCTTACAAAACTCGTCTGTTCAGTTTTGTTCCAGTTCAGAGCTACTGGGTAACTCTATCTACGGTTTCCTAAACGTTCATGTGTTATATTCAGTGAGTTGGAATGGTGTTCCATATATTTCAACCCATTAGTGAATAACTGGGCGTATGTGTCGTAACATATAAGTTGATGCTTATGCATTACGGCGGTTGTGGATGATAATGTTCCCTTCAATGACTGCATAAAGCTCTGATATTCCACTCAACTTCAAGACATACTCATACAGTTCAAGCATAAAATAAAAGAACGTCAAAAACTAGCTCATACACATACACATACACACATCTCCAACTCAATTTAGGAATGGAGAAAGGTGCTGGAGAAGAAGAAGAAGAGCAACCATTGAATAACGAGGAAATCGGGTCACAGATCATCCCAAGAGATAATCTGAATAGGGAATCTAACATAAGAAGTAAACTTTTAGGAGGATTTCAACCCAACGCTTTTGGAATCATGCAAAATTTTAGGCACCCGAGTTTCAAAATGGTTCCTCACACATGCTGGTTCTCTCTCAAAAGTTGGAGTAAAATTCACGTACTGCAGTATTATTAACAGTGGTCTGGAGAGAGAAAAAAGTGGATATTTGATATGTAGAGCAACTGCATGAAAGCATTAACATCATTCCCTTCCTTTTGGAACAGTGGTTCAACTTTCCCCGTTTTTTCAATACATTGCATAATAGGATACAAAAGAAAGCATTCTTTAAAGCAAAATATAATGGAGAAACGATAAAAGGTTTCAATTCGCAGGAGAAGGAAGGAATTCTTGACTATTATGATGATGATCATCATCATGATCGCATGAACTTATTTTTTATACATTGTAAAATCCTATTTTGACTTCAACGATCTTTCTCCAGGGATGAATCCCGTTTTGCATTATATGAGAGAGAAAGAGCCTCTCCTACCAATTGTAGAACAGACGATAAAGAAGAGATAAAAAAGGAAATGTACAATTTTTCATGGTCACTCTGGTACACACACACACTCTTACAACCAAGTAGAGTTTTATTCCCCTGGTTTATATTTCATGGTTTCAGATAAGAAAGCCCGGCTACAGTTAGCATATGTATAGGAATATCCATGTAGAAAATCCTGTCTCTTATCGACAAAGAGCATATGAGTGCATTCAAAGCAATCGTGTATCTTTTTAACCGAAAAAAACGTTTCCGATCCACATTATGTACAACTACTTCTGCTTCACTCGAAACGAATGGATGGTGCATTTTTTTGTGAGTGTGTGCGTGTCTCCCATATATTTATCTATTGTTAAACTAGACAGTAGTCACTGGTTTATATTTATTTACATGAATACTTACACAGCCACATTGTATGTAGCAAGCAAAAATCATGAAGCTTTCTAGTAAAAGTCGGAATGTCTCAATCTATGTCCCTCTTCTAAACCCATCTCCCAGTCTCTCAGTGAGTGAATTCAAGCTTGCACTCAAATTTAGGCGTAATGTGTACTGGATCCGAAGTAAATAACAAATCAATGATGCACTTCTCTGCTCAGTCCCATTTTCAGAGTGTACATCAACTGATTATTATTTATTATAACTACTTTAGTATTTGCTCGGAACGTGTGTGTGTGTGAGAGAGAGAGTAGAAGAGCACACCCTTTCTACCATTCCATCCCTTATCCGAGTTCTCATCTTTGTACTCATCCAAGCTTTGCAAATTCTATTTTTCCAATTCATTAACTTTGTCACCCGGCCACTTGCGTTGCCATTGCCACTACCGAGGACAGAGTTTACCCCTCGTAGCAGCAGCTTTCAAAAAGCAAAGAGCAGCAGCATAGCACAGGGACACTCGCTCATGAATGTGTTTTATATGTGTACACATTTTTTCCGGAACTTTAAATTCTTTTTATTAGGAATCCTCTTTCATTCTGTCTAGCATATGGAGCACAACTACCCTATGGTTTGCATCTTTTGACGATATACGTTAGATGCTAACTGATCTGTCTACCATTTATGATGATGGCGACATTTATGCGAAATAGTGGTCATATTTTACTTTTGTTGCGTATATATGTTATACGTTTTGTTTCCCCGAACTTGAAACAGGAATTTAATTCCGATTTACACTTCATTACTACGAAGTATATTATAGTATTGGAGTTTTTTGTTTCACCAACGAAATATAACGCACATTATGTTAAAGATATAACAGAGATCTCGATGATGAGAAAAGTCGTGTAACAGAGTACACACTCTGTGTAAAACAACCAAAAAGTCTGTTGAATGAGAGGAACAATCGGAGATCATGATATTTGTACAGCTTCATAATTACGTTTGTTGTCTCGTGAACAATAGAGTTCCATGAAAGGGACTCAATTGTATCTTCCTCAAGCATCGAGAGTTCCACATTTGATCTTGTCCAACTTGATCCAATTTCGCAACTAAGGTTTCAATATAACTCTACATAAAACACACATGTATACATATTAACGGCTTCCAAATGGTAATCGAGAAATAAGGAGCGAATAAATGTGATCATCATGCCTATGTCACACAAGTCTATCGAAAAAACATGACTCCGTCACAGCCGCCACTCCACCAAACCAAGTGCTATTCATAATGTAGATGCATACACACAACACCACCGCTACCACGATGGCTTCAGTAGTAGAGTAGGAGCACAAAGCACCGATGGGCTTTTCGGAAATGGTTAACTGTTCTGGTAGAGACACACAGTCATAGTGTTTATTGCCTCTCAAGTACTTTGCTAGCTTCTATCCACCGGCCCTGCACAATATTATTAGAAGACGATCATCAACAAAGTTTGCTGGCTGCATTGTGCCTCCCTAGCCTCAGCAATGATAACTCTATCAAAAAAGGGAAAAGTCACTTTCTCATTCTGTTGAAATATATCGTCAGTGCAGTCATGTTGAACGAGGATCGAGCCGTTGAGAACAAGAGAAAAGACCCTTTGGCATTACAGAGCAAGCTGACTCGGACCGTCCTTGCTTTGGTTGAAAGATTTCCTGGAACATGAGACTTTCACATCTGATGCTCACTCTCTATCTTACTCTCTCTGAAAATGGGCTCATATGATAAGTATATATCACTGGACGGCTCGTTCATTGTGTTCCAGGAAGGAAGGAAAAGCTACAGATGCTACTCATCTAACAATAATAACAACAACAGGGGAAACGTATCAGGATAAGTGTGTTCGAGGGGATCACCCTCAGAGATTTTTTACGCTATAACAATTCATCAGACACATGGAGCAGAGACTGAAACAAAATGAGAGAACATGCTCTTTATTAGCCACTCCAAACTTTTCATTCAAGGGAGATACCTAATTGCAACATCTTTGTGCTACAATTTAAATCTGTGCTTGAGGCTCATTCATAAAATCTTTGCTATTATATATAAACGCACATTAAGTTCATTTTAAAATCAATTTTTTGCTAATTTTATTGCAACACTAAATTGTTCGGCTTCCTTTGGAAAGTAACTGGATTAACCAAAGTGAACTAAAATCAAAGCACAAGCTATCCCAACAACTTAAGTTGTCTAGTACTAAAGAAAATATCTTCCATGTTTACCCGTCTTAAAATGCCTGGATGCTTCGGAAAAGGAAAGTGCATATGTGCCTTTCCAGTGAGTTAATGTTCATTTTCGGGCTATCAATTATAGAGCACTTGGTTGGATCCTTTGCTTAGTAGAAAAGAACCACCACATTGCCAACTAAACCAAGAACTGACTAAAATCCCTTATTAAACTGTGTAGTCTTATATATCACATCTGCAACAACCATCACAGGTCAGAAAGAGCTAGAAAAGTCAAGTAGCAAGGTACAAAGTGGCACATGAAATAATATGTAACGTAGAATAAAATACGATACACGGCATCAACACGAAACACCATCAAATCTCGATTCGAAACCAACTCAAAAATAAGCTTCGTTGCTCTTCTCTCCGTTTCAAGAGTGCGTTTTCACGAAGAGGGAAGCATTTTTGGTGCCCCTTTGTCATCTCTTGTCCATTACAATCCACTTGGACGGTGATCAAAAGGGCAAGAAACGACCAGTATATTACAGAATTCTGTTTTTGACGAGAGGGAGAGGCTCTGAACAAGCCTCCATTTTTTCCGGGTTACACCATCGAACATTTCAACCCAGGGACACACGAATGTAGCTGTTATTTTTCACTTGAAGCTGTTTACGAACCTACTAAAGGTTAACATTAAAAGACATTGCTGTAGCATTAAAACAAGCAATATATTACATGAGACACATCATTGTCGCCGTTTTCTTTCTCGCTTTGCCTCCTCTCCTCTACGTAATTGCATGACAGGGAGAAGCGAAGAGGTCTTGAGTTGAGCCTCGGTTTCACCAGACCGTTATGATTTTTGAGAGATTGTTCCCAACACCAACTTCATGTGCAGTCAACTATACACGCGTTGCACATGCACATGTTATGAGTAGTTAACTCAACAGAAACGTCCCACAATACAACTATGTAGCTTGTACTTTTACATGTCAGAAGAGAAACGATTTTTCGTCCATTTTCGGGCAATAATGGAGGGGAGGGTGGGAGCAGAACAATGAACAACTTTTTTTCCTATTTCCCTGTAAAATATGAACTGAAATACCCTAGAAGATGCAACCTTGTTGCATAAAATCATATTTCAATTGCGTGGAAAGGGGCTTTGAGAGGTTGTTGATGATACGATTCTGTAGGACACTTAATAAATCCTAATAACCTTATCAGCATCGCTTGAAAGATCACTTGCCTGCATATGTTTCCGATAGTGAACTTGGCCGAAGTCTATATAGAAAGAGGTAACAAAGCAGTGTGCACATTAATAGCTGAGGCATGCAAGCATTCGGCTGTCAATGTCAAGTCAAGAATATAAGGTCAGAATATCTATCCAGCGGTGCTGGTGCTATGGTGAAAACGGTGGATTTTGATACTACTGCCTAGTGTCTAGATTGGCACTGGTGGAGGCCAAAGTCAACCCACTATCAAAGGAGAAGAGTGTAAGTTAGTGAGTTGAAGGGAGACTGAAGTAAAACGGAAGAGAAAATAAGGAGGATATTTGAGAAAGGAGAGCAGTTACTAGCAATCTCAGACCATTAACACGACTCTCAGGGGTGCCATTCCTAAATTCCAAGCTGGAAGCAATTTTTTTCTACACACACATCATCTTTCACAAGAAAAAAAAGAGCAAAAACGAATAAGGATAAGGATGGATAGGGACGCTACTGCTCCATTCTTTTCTCTTCCTGTTATTTAAAAAAAATGGACGGGCTTTCAGTCACAAAAGCTGTAACTTGGTTTCTTACTCACTTTTATTCCCGGTTAAGTGATAAGTAGATGGAAACAAAATAGGCCTAGCCTCACGCACTACCACCATACCACCAAGACTCAAGGATTTTCTTTAAAAAAATTGTTCTCACGCACGCACAACGTCTCTGATCTGCTCACTCTCAGGGTTTCAAGCACACAATATCGTGAAAGTTTTCTAAAATATGATGGTATCGATAAATGCATATATTTATTAACATGGCACTAATATGCAAAGATTGGAAGGGAACAAAATCAGATTGTGCGAAGGGGGGAAAAGTTATAGCCACTACGTATTTTCACACTTGCATACATTTCCCAATATAACCCATTTTTCTTGAGCCTGCTGCATCCCCAGACTTGTCAAGAAAATGGGCATGTATCGTAATGTGTATTGTGTGAGCGGAAGAAAGTGTTGTACATAATAGGAAAAGGGTAACAAAAGAGTAGCATATTCCTTCGTTCCACTCTGATCCTGAGTGTGTAGGTGTGCGGGCTCCTGAAGCGGGTGCCGTAAAATGAAATGTACTGTTGATTCAGTTCTTCCTCCGTCCGTAGAGTATGCAAAGCGACGAGCCGACTACTTTGCCGCTGCTGCGACCAGATGCAGCCTTGATTTACATTTATGCGTGTCATAATATAATATCATGCACTTTGTTTCGCTGGTCTCCAAATGGCAACGTGTAATGTAATTCTATGGAAAATATTAAACTTCCAAACTTCCATTGTACAAGTTTCTCTTCCTTTTGTAATATTTTAACAAGAAAATGGGCGAGACTGTGGAAGAATATGAGACCAGTTTCCTCCTCGATCGTCGCCACTTTCTGTGTTTTTTGGTGTTAAAAACTCACACAAAAGCTTGGCGCTGAGGCGGAGGAGAGGCAGAGGGTGAGTTCCAAATCAAATTTGGTAGGGAGCGAAATATTAGACCGTATAGTGCAGTTAAAAAGTCTGACAAGTAACTAAAATAGAAAAAGACGCGTTTTGGCAAGGAGCCTTCAGTTCTCGCATACTTGACATCAGTCTCAATCTCCATATCTCAAAATGATTCTCCTGTGTCCCAGCATTTGCATTCATTGAATGAATGAATGAGAGTCAGAGAGTTGTCGTCCTTTTCTTGGGTTTCCCTGCTTCTGACTTGATCTTGGCCCAAAAAGTTTCTCTATCTTGTAGCTCCTGCTTAGTAGTTTTAGTCCTAGTTTTTCTTACTTTTCCCTCAAATTCGGTTCTTTGCGTTTGAAATGTACTGCACTCATACATACTTTCACTACTAGGAAGATATCCCCAAGTATTTTTCTCGGGTGGGTGCAGAGCATACTATCACAGAGTCTAGAGTTAACAGCATTGCAATACAAAAGTCTAAATGCTAATATAAATGCATGGTATGATTTCGTATGTAATCAAAGTTGAGACTAATGTGAAGAAACCTCCAAGAGTACAAAACGGATGGTTTAAATTTTTAAAGACCTAACGTCGAAACAGAGAAATAAAATACCATGAGAATCAAATTTGACACTTTCAAGTGGTTCTCCGCGCAAAATGCTTAACATCCATGTGCCCCCAAAGACACATAAACAGAACCAAAATAATTTCGTTTTGCCTTGCCCAACATACCGTGCCTTTAGTTAAACTAGTTAGCCAACTAGCCTCACATTAATTCTGAATCGTTCCTTTTTTGCTCTCTCTCTCCCTCTCTCTCTCTCTGTTCAATGGAAGCGAGTGAACGGACATAAATGAATAGCTAACGTATGTAACGAAGCGGATCTGGGTAGGCCAGTTTTGTTCTAGGGTTTTCAGAAAAGAAAACAATGGAAAGTGGAACACTTTTTGCATGATATAAACCGTAAACTAACTTAAATGAATGCATTGCATTACTCATTATTACGCTTTAGGACAGGAATGAATTAAACAGGGGAATGGAATTGGTTTGCATTTACATTCTACCACAGCACCAACGCCAACTCGCTCTGCAATGGCAACCGATATTGCACAATAAGTCACAGCAATGGGTAACTGATAAGGCAACCATTTTTGCTCCTGACAACGTTCATCTTTTATTTAAAAGTCAAAAACTATGAAATTTACAATTTATGGAGTGGTTCCCAAAGATCATGCATCTATATACACAGTGGAAAAAAAACACATGTATGTGTAACATGGAACATTAAGATACTCCCCAATTCCCACGAGCCCGACTTCCGAGTGCCGGCTGCAACAACAGTAATTTGTATGAGGAATTTACCACACAAGCGAATAAATATGCGATGTAGTTTACATACACCAATTCCTTTGAGTGTATTTAAAAATTGGAATCTGTGACTGTGAACACACTCTGCAGATTCTCATGCTGTTGCATAAATAATGTTTGTTTGGATGTTCTATTTACTGGCATTTGGCTCCTCAGTTGTGTCCTAATGAGTATATATGGTAGCATTAAGCGATTATCCTCACTTTGAAGTGGTATAACCACGATTAAATGTGCTATAGTTCACTGAAATAAGCTAAATACGCATATAGGAAGCTGTTGGCTTTACCTTTAAACAAATCCTCCACATCCGCAACTGGAGGACTTGAGTCGGCCACCGCCACAGGGTTCGAGTTAAGGAATCCAAAAGCGAGGGTTAAAAATGCGAGAGACCATAGTCGGACTGGAAACACCGTGGGTCGCGTTTTGGAATGATGATTGAATGGCCAATCCATTCCACGGTAGATCCTAGTCAATCTGTAAAGTCAAGAAAGAAAATCATTGATTAAGAAAACATACATAACCCAAGCAGTCTGTATAGTACATTCATATAACTATATCAGAATTAAATGAAAGGTTTGTAATTTTGTCGTTGTTCTCGTTGATTATCTCATTAATAGTTATTGCATCCACTACGTCTATAGGTACCTTTGGTAGACAGCCATTTATTTGCCTTTCAACAATAGATTGGCAACTTCTACTCAAGTATTAAAAGTACTTTTATGCTACCATGCTAGTAGTAGCATAGTATCTGTCACCACGTAGATGTTTGAGAGTCACATCGTTCAATAATGGCATTCCTAACCCACACTTTTTATCGTTTAAAGGGTTGAAACCCGCCCGACATGAAATGCTTGACTAGCAGTCATTCGAGTTTGCTTTTGTGCCACTATGATTTTCCAAAGCCCTTCATATGCTAACTGCTGTGTCAGCAGTCACAATGAGACTTGAGCTAGCCTATAATCGCAGATTCTCATAAAATTCGCCAGCTCGTTAGCGAGAAATTGCCAGACTAAAACATGCTTCACTTATCGCATAAACTGCTGCATTACAACATTAACAATTCCAAAGGACTTTTTACGTACAATAAAAACCCGTGTTGTTATCAGTTACATGCATCTGTCTTCTCTTGTTCGACATCAGATATCGGCATGGATGCATCAAGATCATCAACATCCATCAAATGTAGCTCCGTATCAATAGGTAAATTTCGAGACACTCACAGGGAGTGAGATTCGAGGAGCATTGCAAGCAGAGTTCCTCTCACGAAGACACATATTATGCTGAATTACTTGCACATATCTCTGTACAAATCATGGCCCGACTTCTCATTCATTGCCCAATTTCACGCTATCAAAACTAGCATCGCATGATGAGAACTTCTATACATACACTCAAATATTTGCTTGATAGCGGTTGAAGCTAATAAATTTGAATGACTAACAGCAGGAGTGCAAATTTAGCAATAGGGAAAAACAAGTCTGTGACAACGTTCTGCATAACATCTCTCTACCCACTGATTCTGAGGCTGTTGGTGGTGTGCAGTGGATATGAACTGGTGAAGTGAGCAGTGTGTGTGTGTGAAGAGGTGGAGAAAATGAATAACAACCACACGGTTAAATGAATAAACGTTAAAGTGAGCAGCAGAATAAATTACGCTTCGGTAACAGCCAAACTAACTGTCATACCACGGCAACTCTACTGCAGCTTTGAATACATAAATGTTGGAAGACAGGGGAGCTGCGTAAAATGTTTACTTTAGCGAAAACGCACTCACAAAATAATATGACCCTACTAGCCAACTCTTCATGTGCATATTATTTTATATGGAAACTAAGGAAATGCATGGATGTATAAGTAGATAATGCTGCATAATGCAAGACAATATCTCAACACAGATCTCGGTGAAGACACCGACATAGACGTAACAAATTAAACATAAGCTCACGGAACAATGTTTGGATAATCTGCGTCATGTGTCAGCCAGTCAACAGAAGGGAGTGGAATGGAAAAGCATACAACAATGTCATATTGACCGAAAAAATATACCCCGTTTGAATAAAATAAGGTACACAAGCATGTGACATCCCCGAGTGAGGTTGAGACTTTTATTAAATCTCTCTCCGCATTTCCTTGAACTCAACTGGTTTTACAATCACTTCATCCTGTCACAACATACTAACGGGCAACAAACAACCTACATCCAATTAGTTGGTTGACAGTATCAAGGGAGAAATGATCGGTGAAATATACAATCCGCTTTTTATAATTCTCATAATAAAATAGAATTTTCGCCAATAAACCAATGTAATTGCGTACTTCGCGAAGGTTGTTTAGTGTAATAGATACATACTTCTGATACTTTTACAAGAACTATTTCCGCTTCCAAATAAAAAGATTATTCATGCAATAAGGAGCCATGAATGATAGTAGGACGTGGCAATCTAAAAATTGAAAGTTTAACTAAAGGTTTACGCAAGCAGAACATGGTCGTAATGGAAGCCACTTTTGTTCTTCTGATGTAATTTATTCGCAACAATATGAATCAAAGAAGGTTCATCACCCGCGGAGACATCAACCAAAAACACATTTACGTTGGAGAACGGAAAGGGTAGAAAAATCCATGTATATCTGCATAATCATGATGAGTTTGAGACGTAGAATTGTGAACATCATCATTACCATGATAATCACCACAGTTGTCTTTGTCATAGCTCCCATTGTTCGGTGTGACACTTAAAAGTCTTTTCAAAAGTAATCATCACTCAAGGGTTCCGTACAAAAAGAAATTACCACCGCATCATTCCATTGAAGTATCCGAGTGGAGTTGATGATGAAGTTGAGAAGTGGAAGTAAATGGGAAGGGAGCACAAATGAAAAAGAGATCAGGAGGCGAGTGACTGAAGACTAAAGATTTTTCAGTTGTTCATCTTCCCTACACACAAAATAAAATGTACAAACTACTCCTCACATGTAACATTATATAGCCACAAGGAGAAAAAACAGCAGCTCTGCACTGTTGCTTCTTTTGTCAGTCATTTGATTTTCCGTTTGGAGAGGACAAACCGCTGTGCGGAAAGTGACACAGGAGGTGGCTACACAGCTCTATGAAAATTGCATAAAATGAGCAAGAAGAAAAGTTGGGAGCATTCATTCGTTCGATGCCATTTTCGTATTATGGTGGCTACTCGTGGTGATGGTTGGTGGTGGCAGTAGTAAGAGTAATGTTGTGCTTAATTTTTGGAGAGATCAAAAGACTCGCTTCTGGCTGAACAAACACATTCACACACAAGTCACAAAAGCAAGGCAGCGTAGTCAAAAAGACGAAGAAAACGAAACGCAGGCATGGACATAACGAAATGAAAAAGATTCAACTCGCTGCCATGCTGCTGTGACAAACATGAAGGGCTAAACTGTACCCAAAGCTACGACACCGCTGACATTCAATTCCACCACTGTGGTAATTGAGGTCGTCATTATTACGTTTGATATTACCACGACTTGCTAACTCATGGTGATGTGAATAGCCAAAATGCATTAGTGCCATGCTATGCGGCTCCTTTTGTTTTTTTATAATTTTGACTTTAAACCAGCAGTTCTTACGACGACTACCACAACATCATCATTATCATCGTCATCATCATGTATTCATTCCGGCTCCGACTTCATTTGCTATTGTGAAGCCCAACAAAATTATATCATATTTAAATTTTCTGTCGCAGAGGCAAACTTGACATAATTTGCATAAAGAACTCGCTGATCCCATTATGCCAGTGCAATCAACCCGCTACGTTGTAATTTAAATCAGTACAATTTGTTTTGCACTATGATTACTACGGTTTTCTTAGCCAGTCAAATTTGAATTTTAATGAGAGTTGTTGGAGTCGCGACGGACTCGTGAGCATTTCATTTTCTTTCAGGGAATGGTAGGCGTTTAGTCGTGAAATAGAAGCCCGAATCGACTTCTCTTGTAGAGTCAAATGCACACCTCGGATTTTGACAGCCTTTAATTTATATGTGAGTTTTATCTCAGAATGCAAAGCGTTGCAGTTGTGTCACATAATGTGAGGTGAAAGAGAAAAAGTCAAATGAGCGGGCACATAAAGGCACGGCAGTTATGTAGCGGTTTTCCTGTGGTTGAGATCCCATGAAAGCGAGAAGATAGGAGAAAACGAAAACTATATTCGCAAAACTTGAAGAACATTATACTAAAAAATTTAAAATAAAAATAAAACATTGTGCATACAATGGAACCCCACGCTTCCCGTATAAACATGAGTCGAGGATATTTCTGGATGGAGCTGAGCTCATATCATTGTAATAATAGAAAAGTACAAAGGAAAGAAAAGGGAGAAGGATTTGGGGCGCAAAATCTCGCTGAACAGAGTGACAGAGAAAGCATCTCTGGCAACTCGTTCTCTGGGACCTGGAAACTGTAAAGTGTCATAGAAAAACTCTACTGCACTCATTCACTCAATCCTTCTGCTCTCGTGAATAATTAAAACCTGTGGGACATGCAAATAGGAACTGGGAATTGTGTGCTTGACAGCATACATAGAAATAGTAGTTTTTGTATTTGTTATGCCAGAAAACTTGGAATGAGCAACAGTGCTTGGAAATCTAAAGAGAAAGTTACTACTACGGCTCTTGGCTTGACTTCAACAAAACGTTATATGCCTACGAGTACACTTTGCTATTAGTCTCGCTGCTTCATCCAAAAATGATGCTTATGCAATGTCCGTCCCTCAATCATTGAAATCTATATCACTCAACTTATTTTTCTCAATATTTCAGCATAACTTTGAGGTCATGCATTTTCACATTTTTTCTATAGTTAAATGCGTGTATTTTTAATTTAAAAAAAAACATTAAAATATATTTTTGTAGCCAGCTACAAATTCTCATATTTTGACATAGTTTAGCTTTTGTTCTGAGATGCCGAAAATGTCTATAGCTGTTTACAAATTTCATGTCCAAATATTTAGATTCATGCCAAAAAAGAGAGATGCAAAGGCCACGGTACAGTACAATAATTTCAGGGAGCAATTTCAGTTGTTATGCTATTGTCTTGCCTTGTTATTTCTCAGAACAATTGGGTCTGGAGCCGGTATGCTTCCACCATTCATATCCAAATACTCGTAACCGTAACTAGAATCGTGTTCAGCATACTAGCACACAGGTAAGTTCTACTTTATGATAATTTTATGAAGGTTTTCACAGTGAGTTTTCCACTTTGTTGACTCGTTCTTGTCATCTTGTCTCTTTCAACATATCCTCTCATCATCATCATGCGGATTCCGTTCAAGAAACCCTGGCACCATGAAACTTTATGCCCATACACATACACATAACATGTGTGTGCGCCTGAACTCCAATTATAATCATAATTCATTTCTAACTAATGAGGTAGTGGAATGAAAGGATGCGAGGAAAAGAAGGGACGAGCGAATTTTTTTTGTGTAATAACATCCAGGAGTCAGGGATATTATGTTTTCCTCACAACCAGGAACCAGTTCCAAGTACAAAGCTGCAAAATATCATCCCAACTCCCCTGGAAATTATTAGATAACAGACGAGAGAACAATTCCAAAGGAAACAGGACTACGGCGTTGAGTGAGATTTCCTGCTGAAACAAACGGGTTTGCTGGTTGAGTGAAAGGTATATATGCCATAATTTGCCTGGATATTTTATTCGCTGACGCATTATACTACAATGCTCTTTCTGCAAACTCGCTTGTGATTACTTTGTACAATATGCTTTCATTTTCGTTTCGAACTTGCAGTTCTACATATACAAGCTCGAAATTTGCACTATTTAGGTTTCAGTACAATCAGTTTTCAAAAGCTGTTTGCTATGATTCAGAGAAACGTACCTATGTAAATTATAAACATACAGTCATACAAGCACACACGACAATACTTCCAGCATCAAAGCAAACAGAGACAATAAAAATGCTTCGTGCTGTGAAAATATTTATATAACTAATTCAATTGCGTGTAACTCCATTTTATCACGCCCGGTAAGTAATTAGAAGTTTTTGGTAAATTTGAATTCGTCGTTTGGAACGAGTCACAATATTTTTCCATCCGGTATCATGTTTACCAATTTTCAGGCAAGGACCATTATTATTTTCCTTGGATTATGATTGTAAACAATAGGTAATTTTTTGTTGATATTCCGTGTAAAAATTGAGGTGGTCCTTGTCACGCATATATATGTCAATTGTCAATAACAATGGACTAATAACGCATTATCTACATCGGTAGAACAAATATCCGTCACTATTTCCTGACATAGCATTGCAACAAAGGAAATAGAAATCGATAAAAAACAAACCGAGGAAGGGATATAGTATGAACAACCATCATAGAGGATTTCTCAGCGTTTCTTCAACTACCATGATCATAGAAAGAGAAAATGAAAGGAAAGAAAAAAACTTTGTGGTTGTTGTAACAGCATTACATGAAACATCCAGTGGATAAGACACAATCAATGAGAAACACAACAAAAGAGCGTATACATGTGCTTAATATATTCTTTTCTCTGGAAGGTAGGTTGGTTCCTAACCCAATTTACCCAATACCGTACCATATTGAACTCATTAAAGCACGAGAGAGAAAAATCAGTTAACTGAAGCTGAGCTAAGTTTTGCTGACACTGTTCCATTCAGAAAAAAGAACTTTGTGAATTAGTAAACGAATGGAAATTTAGTTCACTAGTTCATTCAGCATGTGCCAGCGAGCATTCCTCAGTAGAATCTCTAAGTTTTAGTTGTATTAATGTCTACTTTTTACGGAGAAAACGATCACCATTGCAGATATGGCTAGAAAGCATTTTGTTAGAAATCCTAAAGCTTCTTTCATCTGTAGTTTCAAATAATCGCAAATGGCTCCACAGCACAAAAAAGGAACCACTACAACACCAACTAACAGCACATGGATCAATGAACGGGAAAAGGAAACTCCTGATTTCCACGGTTTTGTAATTCTTCCACTTTTCAGATCCGGTCTTACATCAACAAACGAGCTCAGTCTTGTATGCTGGCGTGTAAGAATAATAAATTCAGAACAAAGAGATACTCTTCCAGCACACAAAAGCACAACAGATCCTAAGAAATAACGAAACTTCAATGCCAAGGTAGCGAACAAAAAGATCTCTAACTAGGAACTGATGTGGTGTAACAGGATCTAGACGGGCTCTTAAAATCTTCCCTTACCTCAATTCCATTAGTTGGCCTTGAATGTAATAGATTTAGTTTAGCTAAACTCCAAACTCTCGACCATACCGTCATCATCATTTTGTTTGGCGAAATATCTTCCATCACCGCACTCATTTATAATGCATTAGCTGTAGGCGTACTTTTACATCTTTCACTTCCTTAGGAATATTGTGCACGTAAAATCAGTTTTGATAGACAATGCCTTCATCTATTCTGATTTTGATGGGAGATGTAGACACATTCCAAGAATGAAGAATCTCTCTTTAACGACGTACTTGTTGTTTGTAATGCATGTTCACAAGCTTTAATGTCTACTCTCTGGTCATAAACAACATGAGACTTGATTGTGAAACGCCACTTAAACCGTTATATATGCAAAACTAGTTCATGTAAATCGACAATTTGCAGGTCCAAAGTAGGATTTCAAATATTCGAATGACAGAAATATGTATATTTTTAGAAATAACGGAAATTTCTATACCAGTCATCAAAGATTGATTAAACGCTTGACATAAATCATAAATGGTTAAAACAGTCTTGATTACAGTGTAAGATAAGATGAAAGAAGCTATTTAAATTAAGTATTTGTCTGCAGAAGTGGAGCTCATTAGTTATTCTACTAGATTCATACTGCAGAAAATCGGAGCTTTTGTGCACATTTACGTCAGTAACCTAATTCCAGGCATTCTTGAAGCTGCTCTAATTTCTTAAACAGTATTTCGCTTTTGATTCTTTTCATAGAATTTTTCATGAAATTTTCTTAAACTTATCCGTTGAAAAGATCAAAGAAATCAGAAGCTTACGGCGTTCCCCTTCAATATGTGAGAGAGAAACTATACCATAATGTGGGAAGGTAGTCTGCTCTGTTGTCGAACGATAAAGATTTCTAAACGAACTGCTTTTTTTCAGAATACGGCGATGAGTGTTTAGTAGTGATTTTGTAAAAACGTAACCTTGTAAGTTAAAGCGAGTTAGTATATCTTATACATGGTGAAAACAAACAGGAAAATGATGTAAAATGTGCCCAGGCCTTTATGAAATTGGACAAAAGAGCCACATAAGTTTTTATGGTAGTTCAGAGTAGCGGAATGCGAAATTAGTTAAGCTACTGAAAGCACGTCTTTATAGGTTTGTTTTCACTGCTCTGTGGAAGTTGTGCAAATAATATGGGAAAGGATAAGTACTCCCCATGCATATATATATTCGTATATTATATCAACCCAGAAATAATATCCCTTCCAGAAACTGTCTGGAAGTGGAGGCGTATAGGACAAGAACGTGAGAAAATGTCAAAAGAAAAAGTCGCTAAAAACGTGCACTCTCTCTCTCTCTCTTGATGCATCAATACATGTATATATCCAATATACGAGATTACAAGAGTATGTCCCTGCAAATAACTACAAAGCATGTATGCATATGTGATAAATATACACCACAATTTATCTACGCATGCATGAAGCAGTTTTTTTTTCAAAACATTATCTTTCTCGAGCGTAGAAGTATTAAATAGAAACTTGAATAAAAACTCGTATGAAAAAATGAAGTATCATATTTACTCGAGCCTTTATCCTTTAAGCTGGTAACAGTGCATTTGTGTGAGTACATACATATACTCTATTACTTACAGTGTTTTTCCAGTTTATGTGCATCTCTCCAGATAAGTAATATCATTTCATGGAAGTAACACACACTAGATTTTACTTGCATACTTGAGCACAAACGCTTTCTTTACCAAAGTACATAGAAGTGAAGGACTCGTCAGTGGGTTTGGGTTACTTTCTATAATATAGCTTGCATACTACTTACTTGCTCACAATTTTGTTCCAGCTCCAACTACCTAATATACAACATGCCCACTAGCCCCCTTTACCCCGGCCAGTATAATGTGGAAGAGGAGTATGTGGTCTGGTGTAAAGAGTAATAGGAAGGGTAGTAGGAATGTCGTAAAAACTCATAAACTCACACACTTTCCTCCGTCCTCATCTTATGTCTGCCAGTCACTCAAGAGCGTGACACATTTGTGTTCTTTATTTTTTCTACTCCATCCAACTCTTTTGCTTATCTTGTCACAACTATTCATGCATTCAGGGTATTCCATTTTTTATGGCTATGACTAAATATTACATTATGAAATACAGACATTTTTCCATATATTCACATTCAAGAAATTTCTTACTGGAATGAAATGAAAGGTCTCTTGATCTTCATCGTCAGCAAAAAACGGAGTGAAAAAACTGAGCGATCTTCTCTTCTTGACGAGAAGAGAAGCTGTAGCAGCAGCATGCAAGTAGCATGCAAGTAAGTGAGCAAGCTACTTATTTTGCTAGAGTGAGCTTTACACCATGTGTGTGTGTGCGTAGTTCTAGTGGTCCTCATGGAGTGTCACATATAAAAAGTTCAAAGAAATATGAACTTCGCTGTGTGGAGTACACAAAAACTAATAATACACTTTTACCGGCATAAGTACCTTTCAAGATAGATGAGATTCTTTAGAAACACCAAGAGCGAATTTTACCAGAAATAAACCCACTACCATCCTTTCCGCCGTGCAATGAGGATAAGTAAACATGCACTTTTGAATAGGACAAAGTGTACCTGACTAAGTTTGCATACGTATATACTTACAGGGAGTAAACGAAGGAAACAATCTTCAATCTACCAGACCAAATCGCATTTTTCCCTCAAATGCTATGCAGTATTTCCACCTCATATATATAAAAAAAATACGGGGTATCACCCATCTATTCTTATCTCCTCTTTCGTACATAACATTTGCAATCAAACTCAGGTAGCAACTGCCAGATCCAGAAAAAAGTAGTGGAGTTCTGAGCTTTCATAAATATCATTTTCACCTTCAGATTCCCGACTTTTATACACAATGAGCCCGGACAAAAAAGTATTTAAGTTCAAAGTTGCAGTTTGAAACATTTAATGCTGTTCTTGATATACTGAGAGTGCATTTACTTCCTCTATATTGATTTCGTATAAAGTATGAGTGTAGCACTATACTACTACTTTTTTGTTCTTTAACTCTTTGGCGTTCAACTTCTTAATTTTACTTTATTGACTTGACTCGAGTTGGAAAAACAATAAAAAGTGTAGAAGAAACAGAGGAAAGAGTTACGGCACGTAAGTAGTTAGTGCGAAGCCCAGTGCTTGGTTTCCCGCATCAAATATAATCCTCAATACATCTCTGGCTGGTGATTACATTCTGAGTTTCTATATAGTTAGACTTACCTATAAAGGCATTTCACCCAACACCAGTTAGGGTTGTGTGAGTACAAGTTAAACAACTAACCCAATGTCTTTGCCATTTCCCCTTACAACTTTTTACTTTTCAGTATAAATTTTTAATGTTACAATTGGAGCACATTGGTTAGAGGGAGAAGAAAAGGGAACGTTTCATTTCAACAAAGTCTTAAAAGTAATACTTTTTTCATCTCACTCATTCACTCTCTGATGTGTTCGTAGACAACTCTCGCTCGCAGAACCTCAAGCACACAGGATCCTTTTGTAAGGAAATCATTACTGAAGCATATTATATGTAAGGAAACCACTGAGCTTGTGGGGTTCCCAAGCACAAATGCAATAATATTGGGAGGCCTTTGAAACCATCAACACCACCACCATCATCAACCACCATTGTCGCCACGAACTGCCATGTAGGTTCTTATAGAGAGCGAGTCAGCATTTAAACCTCTGAACTCTGGTTGTATTTCCAACACTAAAAAACGACAATAATGAGACAGCAAGTGATATCAAAGTATCATAGTATAAAAGTCACCAACTCACTTCCAGAGGTTCGTGGTAGGACTCTTTTTTCCTGTACCTTAGCGAGTTGTAAGCTGATATTAACTAGTAGTACTACTTATTTATGTGTGTCGTAATAATGTCGCTCCGCTTGCTTGCCAGTATTTATGTTATTTCCTTACATGCTTTTCCTTCTTCTTCCTAAGAGGATCTCAAGTAAAAAAAGGGATACCTCTTTGTTATCTTTATGTAAAATTTTACATTTTAGTTGATTGCCTCTACCACCCTGCCCATGATTGCTTCCTTCCATTTCACAAGTTTAATTTCTCTTGTCTCGCTCATACCGTCGAGCAAGGTCAGGCCATGGGATCCCTCAACTTTACATGAGTGAGTGCATTTGAAAGGGAAAAGAGCTTCGGCACGCCTGACATTTTCAAGTCATTTTTTAAAAGGAAAAAATATCCTTGTAAGCAGGGGTTTGGAATTTTTACTTTCCATGTTTATCTATAAAACCGACATTCCAATACGTGATGATGCGACGTACATCTGCTGTTGAGTTGCACTGGAGCATTTTCATTGATACTTTCCGTTGACAAGGAAGAAACTCGATAAAGTGACATCACTTCACACTGATACTCCTCACTCACTCTGCATTCGGAAAAGATGTGCTTAGAACAGTAGCTATGTTTAGATTCTTTTCAACTCGTCGCACTTATCTGCTCCAGCGTGCAAAGAAGTTTCGGAAAAGGGTTTAATAAAGCCAAACACTATACCTTACTTTGCATTCATTCACATATGGATTCCTACATGGTTATCATCAGGGTATATAAAAAGGTGCATTATGAAATGTCAGGATAAAAAATCTATGTTCAAAAACATGCTTGTTACATTACACATCTCTTGAGATTACAACCCGATGCAGATACTACATACTTATATACTGTTTCCAACACAAAATGTTCCCTTCTTTCGTGGAATACAATTCGTCACGTTGACATTCAGTCAATCACTCATTCCCCGACCCATTTTGGATAATATATTTGTAGCTACGATTTTCTATCAGGTATGTCCTATGTTAGCCCCCAACGCATATGAATCCCAAGAAAGCATCACTCCTCACTTCTTTTCTCTCTAGCCCGCATTCTTCCAGACAGCAAGAAGAAAATCACATTCCACTGTCAACCTACACTTCATTGACAACAGACAGCTGGAAAGCAGATAATAATTGTACTCCTGCTACGGAACGCCGCTCCTACTGGAAGCATAAGTTTACCCGTATCATTCTATTCCACCCAAAATTGTTATTTTTTCATTCTACCTTGTTCCTGTTTCACTTCACTGTTTCCGTCAAAGATTTCTTCAATATCACAAAGAATTTGTTTTGGAAATCTACGTTCAGATTGCCAACAGTCTACACTTTTAGATGAATGAGAATGTTGATTCAAAAGCAGTTTATATTTGTACTTCTGTGAGTTTTGCTTTTCATTCATTATTATTGTTCGCCATCCTTCTTCATTTCGAATTTGTGACAGTTTATCACTTAATCAAAGCAAGGTAGTCGGTATAGATAGAAGTGAAAACTTGGTATGTCTTCCAAAGTGAACATGAATACATATATGGCCTAAAAAATGATGAGGAGCAACATAAAATATTAAACCCTCATTATTTCCATAACTAGCAAAATGTAAAAACTGCTTCCAAATCACACATTCAAAAGATACTCTTGGCGTTTCCATCAACTGATTTAACTCATACATCATAACAGCCACTGCAGGAACAGCGTGGGTCTGCTCATCTAATTTCTTGTGCTGAAGATTTAACCATATTCATAATTCAGAGTACGACACACGACTCAACCGCAGTCGAAGAGTGATTGACGAAGAAGTCACAAGATAATCACTACCGTGTATGCAATGTTATAAAGCGTAGGAAACGTCAAAAATGTAAACGCAAGGAAACACTCTGTAGTTGAGTTCACTTACGACTTTTCACTCGTCACACACACACACTCTGTTTCCCATTTCTCATATGAATAGGGCTTGTGTGCTTATGTAATAACGCATAATATGGCAGTGTGGCAACATTTGCAGACAAGAGAACAGAGATCTCAGCCTTTGATCATGAAAAACAGCGTGACACACCACACCGCATACTAATTTAGGATGGCTGCCTTTAATATAATCAACTTTTTTAGAGAAAACATGAACCTCAACTCGTTCCAATCTCACACGAAGGCGACTCACTTTTCCCATCATTTCATGCATGAGTACATATATTACCTACTTTACTTACTTAAGGTTTGTACGGTTGGAACAAACTATCAAGTTAATTTTGTAACTTTGGATTTTCTACTACATGTTGGCCCGACATCAATTTTTTTCCCAGTAGCTCGTATCATCGTAGATTTTTCAGAAAATTCTTGGTGAATGCCATGCCACAAACAGTAGTTTAGTAGTTATCAGGCTGAAAACACAAGCCGGTTTTTTGTCTTTGACTGACTACATATCTTCTCGTTGTCAGTTTAGTTGACCAGCTCAGTAGTTGCTGCAGATGGTGTCTGTCTGCAACTTCTTTAATATGTGTGGTAGTTTTTCAACCAACCTACCATGTGGAAATCAGAAATTGTATACCGCTTTTTTATTGCATTACAGACCAAACTCATGCCGACATATCAGTTTCGTTTCCAAAACAAGAATTAAATAGGGTAAACAGAGATGACAACATTTTTCATGCAGATATGTAAAGTAGTGCTTCACTTTTTCATCCACTTTCGTACTCATCATCAGGGTTTTTACAATGTTTGTAACAAAGACGCTTTTAACGTAACACACCTAGCTCATTTCTAAAAGGTACGTGTTTTTTTTTATCAAGCTCATCAACAATGTCGTCGGATCGGCATCAGACTTTCAACACAGACATTCTTACAGCAATTTCAGCAAGTGTTTATATTGCTCTGCGAAATCAACCTCGATGGATACTATTCCACTTTCGGGCTGTTCGCTAAATTACATGAATATGCTAAAACTTGTAATTTGACACAACACGCACAAGAATACTAACCTATCCAGAAAATGATGGGTAGTCTAATTAATTCTAATTACACACGTAATTAATCTTCCCAGTAATTTAGAGTGTAGTTCTGTATCGTGTAGCAGGGTAGTTCAGTTCTGCTGATTCGGATCAGTCCACCAGGATGTTTCGTGCTTCAATTATGTAGCATATACTCGGCATTTTTAGAACTTGAGAAAGAATGTTGGTACATTCGCATTGGGAGCTCAACTTATTCCCTCAACTGGCGTTATGAAAAAATGTGACTTTTCATCATTTTGTCTTTCAGCTAAAAATGGTATGGAATCTGTCGGGGCAGCAATTTAAAGGGAAAGGATGAATGCTATGCAATAAACTTTGCTCTACTGATTACATCTTTTTGCCGATCTTCTTTTCTATGAAGAAGTTGGAGAGGAGAAGCTGAGGCGTCTTGGGGCACACTTTCCAGTGAATCTTGCTGAGCTGATAGCCCTAAATCCGAGTCTGAGTGTTCGTCCCATTGAAACCACATAATATTATGTACTTTATTGTTCCGTTACTTCTGCCTTCTTCTGCGATGTGATGACTTTATGAGAAAATTTTAGATGGAAGTGGGGAAGGGAAACATATTCGACGTCAGTTTATGTGGGATATTTAACAAACTTTGGATATCTACAAGTTTGCGCTTGCCTTCACATACAGTTTTTGTCGTCAGCTTCGTCCCAACACACATCAACAACATGGAACTCTCGCCCTGAATGTCTTGTTCGTGTACAAGCCATCTAAAATCAACATAAAATAATGATGTAACTCGAAATGACTCTCTTGGCTCTCACCAGCCTGATGTGATGCGAGTTTGTGAGTCATCCATAATGTACGACATGTGCTCCCCATGATGGTCGCTTGTGAAAGACGCTGATAATCGGTATAAGGAGCTGGCCTATATCTGATTATGCAGTGTCAAAAATAGTTACAGCTCAAACACATAGGACATACGTGCCATTAAATGGTATAGGAGATGCCTTCGAATGAATGGGCAATCATCTGAGAGAGCTGGGCCTGGAAATAGGCATGCATTTCAAATGTGGACGTTATTACTTCACAACATCATGAGTGAGGGAGACGGTCACGTTCATCCCTTTAAATTAGATTGTTATAGCATTATAATCTTCAAGTCATCACCCAGTTTTCGGATACCCAAAACATTCATTGGCAACGTCAATATTGTCGCATCTAGTGATCCTCTTACATAATTTGATGTGATACAATAATCATCAACCTATTACCACCATGCGCCATGCCAAACCGACTAGCTCTTTTTTTTAACTTTTACCCCAAGGAGAAAACTTGCATCAATGTAATATGCATACGTAGTTTGGATTCATTACAAACAAATTGGATTACAAAGCGCAGAGTTGTAACTTTCAAGGACTTACAGAAGCTACATTACCACCATTGGGCTGAATATACATTGCCTTATGTTGAAAAACGTTAAATTTCAATTTGACTTTTGAGGGTTGCGTAGTTAACAGACCCCATTTTTAGCACTGAAAAGGTGTTAAATGAAGCAAAAAGGAAGAAGAAATCAAATGGTTCTTTTCAAGTGTCAAATTATGTAAGATACATTCTTCGGCTACGATAAATCAA